>VSWD01000012.1:29311047-29332474 GCA_033119305.1 Pinctada imbricata | reverse complement strand
GGAACTAAGTGTATTGTTATTTTGGAAGAGAAACGCTGCAAAAGACAATTACATGACCAGTAAAACTAAAAAAAAAATTCAGTGATAAACCTGGTGAAAATTCAAGAGATTGATCTGATGCTTTTTTCTATTTCGCAAGGAGGCTATTAATTTAATAGACATTTTTCAAGTTGATGTACGTCGGACTTCGTACTCCAGACTTCGCACTTTAGGGGTCATATAAAAGAAATAGGATGGGATTAGAAATGTTAAATCTGACCACACAATGGACGAAATGATACTGGTGATCTTAAAACATGTAATTTTACACATGAAAACAAATACATTGTACATTCTTAACACAAAGTATTCTAAGTTCATCGGAATGAAATAATCATTTTCCTTTGGTGACACAGTCCCTTCGAAGTGCGAAGTCAGAAGTGCGAAGTCCGTGAACATGAAAAATGTTCAATGTAATAAACATCAGTTGTGTTTTTTTCGAGATAACTGCATGGGTATACATAACCAGTCAAATTGTCGGGTGACGCTTTGGTAATAAGGATGATCACATCATATGTTCCTAACATGGCAGATGACCGATATAAGTTTGCACAAATTGTCCATTGATCTCGTTGGATTACATGTAGTATTTTGCTTTTGATCACGCCTTTTGTGTTTGGTGTTGTTACCGATTTTGAACTTTCTACCGAATTGAAGTGGCAGGTGTTGCATGCAAGCAGGAGATGCTCACTCTTCCTTGGCATCTGATCTCACTCCTTCACAGGGAGTTCACTTCCCTTTATTTGATAGATTTTTTTTAAATTTCTGTTCTTCTGCCTTTGTTCTGGTTTTATCCTGGTTTAGTATGCCCTTGGTAAGATAATTTTACGATCAACGATTTTGTACATCTTAATAGGGATATGTTTTGTCCACATTTGTCATTCTGTCTTTGATGTCTCTCGTTGTGCTTGTCCACATTGTGTTTTCACATTTGGATGTGTCGTTTTTTTTTTCTGAGGGTGCTCTATCCTTGTCCTGACTTTGGTGTCTCTTGTTGTGCTTGTCCACCCTGTCTTATCACATTTGGAAATATCGTTTTTTTTTTCACTGAGTGTGCTCTATCCTTGTCCTGTCTTTGGTGTCTCTTATTGTGCTTGTCCACCCTGTGTTTTCACATTTGGATGTATCGTTGTTTTGCTTAGGGTGTTCTATCCTAGGTCTGTCTTTGGTGTCTCTTGTTGTGCTTATCCTCCCTGTGTTTTCACATTTGGATGTATTGTTTTTTTTACTGAGGGTGCTCTATCGTAGGTCTGTCTTTGGTGTCTCTTGTTGTGCTTGTCCACCCTGTCTTTTCACATTTGGATGTATCGTTGTTTTACTGAGGGTGCTCTATCCTAGGTCTGTCTTTGGAGTCTCTCGTTGTGCTTGTCCACCCTGTGTTTTCACATTTGGATGTATTGTTTTTTTTTTACTGAGGTTGCTCTATCCTAGGTCTGTCTTTGGTGTCTCTTGTTGTGCTTGTCCACCCTGTTTTCACATTTTGATGTATCGTTGTTTTACTGAGAGTGCTCTATCCTAGTCCTGTTGGAGATCCCCTCCTTTCTTTTACAAATGTTAAACGTCTTCAAATTTAATACCATCATTTAACAGCAATTCTCTGTAAGAACCAAAGAATTTCGAAACATGTTGGCACGGCATGTTATGGATTTTTGAGATTTTTTGTATGGAAGTTCAATATGAAGTACTAGTATGTAAATCAACCCCCGTTTTTTCAAAAAGGTTGTCGTTGCCATGGTAACCGTGTCTGAAGTTTCAAACATCGGGAAAATCTATAGGACAAGGCATATTTGTAGGCTTCGTTACCATGGAAACAGGTACATTTTTAATCTTAAATTGCTTTATTTTCTTTTAATCCTTATTATTATGCATATTTGTAAGTTTTTTACGTTCCTCTCGGATGTCTTATGTATACAAGATGAAAAATTGGGCCAAAACAGGGTATCAAAAGTTAAACGTCTTCAAATTCAATAGCATCATTTAAGACCTGATAAATTTACAGCATGGACCAGACATGCACGTTTCGGGTACTAAACCCTCGTCAGTGATCCTAAGTCTAAACAATGTAATATGGCCAAAAAGTATGAAAATTGTGTCCAAAAATGTACCAAAAGACGTAGCAGAATGGGTGGGATATGATGCTACAGGACCCACGTTTTAGAAATTTCAAGAAATTTTGTAACAGAAATTTGCTTTGTTTTGGGCACTCAAAGACCTTTTTTTGCATGTTTTTACTGTTTTACAAGGTTGAAAATTTCGTAAAAGACCAATTTTTGAAGTCCAAATTCTAGTTATCCAATTAGTATCATCTTTGAACTCTACATGAATATAAAAAATTAATTGGGCTTATTTGTCCTTTTATATGCAAAGCAGCATCAAATTTAGTTGCTATGGCAACAATCGGCTGAAAGGTTTCAATACGATGAATTTAAACACAACCTCTATCAAACTATCTACGCATGATATTGGAACAGAAGTTCATGTATACATATATCAGAGGCGTTTTGATATAAAAATGACCTTGAAAATATTTCAAGGTCACCCACTAAATTTTCAAGGTCATTAAACTTTAAGTGACCAGATTTGACGAAAAATCCTGATTTTTCATAAAATGAAGGTGTCAATATTTTAGAAACCTTGAAATATTGAACTTAACAGTTATTTGCCATAAAATGATAAGTGTATCACTTATTTCTTAGAACTATTGATTGCGTTACTTCACATCTTCGAATATCTAAATTCTTTGTGAGTATTTTGATAAAACAGGGACGAAATCTGTATTTTTCTTGCTTTTTAACGGAAAAATACTTTCCTATTGAATTGCTACAATTCAATAAATTCTAAGATTTGTCTTTCTTATGTTCATGTGCTTTCATAATATATATGACCTATGAAAATATTTAGATAAAAAATCATTCAAATTCAAAAAAAACAATATTTTATGCAAAATTTGAGTCTCAAAGTATAAATGACCTTGAACATTAAGCCAATGACCTTGAACATTTTAATTGTTCTTATGTTAAAGATATAAGTCATATCTATACATGAATACATTTTGACAATCTTATGTAACTCTAAAGAGGATTAAAATCAATTTCAAAGATAATATGAAGCAAGCAAAAAGGTCTAATGTTGCCATGGCAACGGTCGTTGACGAGAGAATTTAGGTAAAACTTTAAAATACCCACTCCAATTTTTCGTTCATTTTATTTGTCAATAAACATACATTTCCATTGATGAAAATCACTAATCTCCTATTGGTGCCTTTTGTGATATTTAAGATTGAAAATGGTCAAAAACACACTAAATTGGCCTTTATTTTCACCTCTATTTTTCGCTTCATTTTGACTTATTTTGGCTTAATACAATAAGCTTCCTGTAATAAATATCACATATCTAAGTGTACTCAGTAAGAGTGGAAGTAAGGAAAATAGATTATATAAAGATGAACAAGCTGTTACAGTGGTATCCATGGCAACGAAGTCTCCGGAGCTGGCTTATTTCATGGTCCCAAAAGTGCTATAAATAGAATGACCTCGTTACCATGGCAACCAGAGGTCACATTGGCTGAAAAGTGTTATTTTCATGGTCAGTACTTAATAGATACCCATTATTCCGAAAATCATCAAAATCCATGACATGCCGTGCCGAACGATTTTGGTCCTTATAGAGAATGGCTATTAAGAACAGATAAAATTGCAGCATGGACCAGACATTCACGTTTCGGGTTCTTAACCCTCGTCAGTGATCCTCAATCTAAACAACGTAATATGTTCAAAATGTGTAAAAATTATGTCCAAAAACGTACCGAAATATGTAGCTGAATGAGTTGCATGTTTTAGAAATTTCAAGAAATTTTGAAACAGAAAATTTCAAATTTGTTGAAGAGACAGACGATCAACCGAAGTTGATCGAACTAAGCTGCATGTGCCCTCGGGGACTCCTGGTCCACCAGCAGTGACACTCCCCAAGTAATGCAAATGTTAAACGTCTTCAAAACTAGGATTTACCAACAGTGCAGAAACACTTATTCTTTGCCTCATTCCTAATATACTGTAAATAAGAAAGATGCATTTGAGATATAATACATTTCCCCTATGCAGTTGAAACATATTAGCTTAACATTTATTTGGCACATGTATCCAAGTCCGTTTAACTTCGCTGAATCGTTTCTTCAAATACATTCAAAAATTTCTTATTTCAAAAATGTTCTCGAAATTTCTGAAAAGTTGGTCCTGTAGCATCATATCCCACATATCCAGCTATTTCTTTCTGTATTTTTTGGACATAACATTCATAGTCTTTCGTTGTTTATATTGAGGATCACTGACGAGGGTATGTACCCAAATCGAGCATGTCTAGTCCAAGCTGCAAATTCATCTGTTCTGTAACATTTATGATAGATGTAATATATAATCATTTCATGAAAGACCGGCGCCTGAATTTATTGGACACGATCATAACATTCAAAACTCAAACAGAAATTAACAAATAATATTAGATATGATATTTGAAAGATGAAAGTTCAACCCTGTCTAAATAAAACAACTCCCCTGAGTAGTTTCATAGCTACTCGTACCATTTTCCATTGATGTTTACATGTTTTCAATCATTGTAAATGTCATTTAAAGATGTATTAAGGATAACTATGAACTGCATGATCATTTCTTTCCTTTCTGAATGACTCTTATGAGATACATTTTTTAACCGATTTGTAGCACTGAAAGGGAATATTTATTCAGCCGAGGAAACGCCCGAGGGGAAAATGATTTTCTATGCTGAATCAATAATTCAGCATCATATTAGGACATAAAATTGTACAGTGATGGTCATATGAACACCTCATTCTATGACATATATGACGCTGTCAGTTCCAGCATCACAAACTTTCCTTTTCTGAGCAGTGACATCCCTTCATCGCCTGCTAATGGCGTGTTCATATCTCAATTGATACGTTATGCCAGAGCAAGTACCAAATATACAGATTTTGTTCTGAGAGTTAGGCGTGCGTCAGATAAGCTTCTCACTCACGGATACGTTTGTGATCTTGAACTATATTTACTGTAAATTGCTTTATTTTCGTCAGTTCCAATTTTCGTCTATTCGTTAAAAATTACCATTTCGTCAGTACGTAAATTCGTCATCCAAAGGTCCCTAAAATTCGTTTGTTGAACCGCCGTCAAATCAGCCATTACTAATGTGTATGTTTTCATTGTTTGTTTAACAATTATCGCTAAACAAACAATTAGAGACATGTATATCACCTTTCATATACCGGTATATCACCTAGCTTGTTGAAAAAACATATCATCTGGTTAATAGAATTACATTTTATGAAACTTTGTGTGCGTATTTATTTTTCATTGATTTGCCATTTACCTGTCGTAATAACTCATTCAATTTTTAGCTCACCTCGACGAAGATGAGATGAGCTTATGCTATAACCCCGGCGTCCGCGTCCCCGTCCGCGTCCGGTTAAAGTTTTTGGGCAACTCAGTATCTGACAAAGTACTGATGCTACAGTAACCAAACTTGCACAAGTGATTCATCTTGGGATGCTGAGGTGAACCCATGCATCGGATGCAGCATCTGACCTACATTTTCCGGTTGAATGGCTTTGTCAATGTCTGGTTAAAGTTTTTGGGGTAGTTCAGTATCTGACAAAGTACTGATGCTACAGTAACCAAACTTGCACAAGTGATTCATCTTGAGATGCTGAGGTGAACCCATGCATCGGATGCAGCATCTGACCTACTTTTTCCGCTTGAGTGATTTTGCCTTATAAGGCCAATATTGAGCAAAGTATAAGTGCTACATGTACCAAACTTGCATATTGGATGTATCTTTGATCAAACTTTCATAAAATTACCTTGACCTACTTTTTCCACTCGAGTGATTTTGCCTTGAAAGGCCAATATTGAGCAAAGTATAAGTGCTACATGTACCAAACTTGCATATTGGATGTATCTTTGATCAAACTTTCATAAAATGACCTTGACCTACTTTTTCCGCTTGAGTGATTTTGCCTTGAAAGGCCAATATTGAGCAAAGTATAAGTGCTACATGTACCAAACTTGAATATTGGATGTATCTTTGATCAAACTTTCATAAAATGACTTTGACCTACTTTTTCCGCTTGAGCGATTCTGCCTTTAAAGGCCAATATTGAGCAGAGTATAAGTGCTACATGTACCAAACTTGCATATTGGATGTATCTTTGATCAAACTTTCATAAAATGACCTTGACCTACTTTTTTCACTTGAGTGATTTTGCGTTTAAAGGCCAATATTGAGCAAAGTATAAGTGCTACATGTACCAAACTTGCATATTGGATGTATCTTTGATCAAACTTTCATAAAATGACCTTGACCTACTTTTTCCCACTTTAGTGATTTTCTTATTATACATGTACTTAGAGATATGTTTTAATTGAACTCTGCTGCCGCGAGGTGAGCTTCGTAATCTTTGATTACACTATGTTTCCTTAATGCACTATATTTTGTCAGGGGTATTTATATTCATCTATACGTAATTTTGTCAAGGAAGGTACTGACGAAAATGACAAAAATGGAACCTGACAAATGAAAACAGATTTACAGTATTTTGTATTTTACAACGTTAAACAAACAAGCTGCAAACTCAACTCAAACTCAGAGCAGGGGGTAAGAAGGAGTACCCCGGAAAAATTTAGGAGTGGGTGGGCGACCACCATGCCCTTCCCCACAAGCGAGTCCGCTACCACTATGCTAACCCCGTCCTATTAGAGGGAGACGTGGTCAAGGCAGTCGCATTTTGACCGGATATGTTTTTCTGAAAATTTGGATTTCCTTCTATATCATTTCTCCACATTCAAATGCTAAGTAAGGAGGTTCAGATTATTCACCTTATAAGCCTAGGAATATACTCTATGAATTTGATTCGGACCGCTTTACTGAACTGTTTTCCAATTTTGGCTTAAAGAACCACTTATGTGGATTCAACCATGCATGTCTGGTGAACATTGTTTAGAAATTTCTGTCTAGATTGTTGCTCAGCAGGACAGTTCCTCTTTAAGTTTTCTCCTCCTTTCTTTTAAAATTGAGGTCTTGTTTACTCTGAGTTTGTTTCTTCACTTCTGCTTTTAGATACGTCTGTTTCACATTCTTGTCTGGCTCTGTATGTGTTTATCTCTTTCAGTTTGAGATTTTGGGAATATAGCAATTTGTTTAGATTAAGGATCACTGACGAGGTCTGGTCCATGCTGCAAATAAATGATGAATTTGAAGACGTTTAACATTAAAAAACGGATATTTATTTTGTATAAAATAAACATTAAAGAAGTACCTATCAGTTATTCAGTCTCAAAGTCGAGAAGGCAAGGCAAAATCGTTAAATTTTCCATAGGAACGGTTGCGAACCTCGGAATGGATAACATTCCGAAGTGAGACCAGGTGTCCGTGGAGAGTCAGCGTCTCCTGATTACATGCAACACCCGTCGCATCAGCTCCATGGAAACTTGTCAAATTTGGTGATTTTCTCAATGTACATATTGATGTACACATCGTGTAAGTATTTCTTGTTTGGATATATGGATATATATTTTGACTGATAAAGCTATTAAAATACTTCCTAGTAACATAAAAGCAAGCTGTAACATAACTTTGGGTAGCTGTTCATATAAAAACTCACAGTGAACTAATGTGAAGGGTAAACATTTGTTTTGGTCGTTGTGCATCAAATATAGAGCACTGTTCATGCATGTTTCAAATGAAAAGGCTGAAAAAATTCAATATGGTAAAAGTAGTATAAACAAATCTAGTTAATTTCATCAGTTCTTGCACAATGAAACTTGCAGTGGAATAAATAGAAGAAGACCCATTCCGCGCTTCATAAACGAATTGGGGTATTCGGTTTTGCGCTCAGTCATTTGATCTCACGAATATTTTCTCCGGATACTCCGGTTCCCTCCTGCTAAAATGGCTCCTTCATGCAAACATCTGAGCTTTTATAATAAATACTGTAAAATACTAGTAAATGAAGTTTATATATACCAAGATATAATACGTAACATATATACAACACTGATATGTATCAAATTGTTTTTAAAATCTGCATAATACGTAACATATATACAACACTGATATGTATCAAATTGTTTTTAAAATCTGCATACAAGGTTGAAATCGTGCTGGTGTAGCTTCAAATTGCAGGCTACAGTGCGGAATCTTAAAAGGTGTTTTTGAACCATTTTTTCGTCACAAAATATAAAAAGAGCACAATATATTCTGACGTAAGATAAATATGCACCCAGGTATATGTGTCAGACACCTAATGCCTCCATGCATTTTGATTGGTTAAATTTTTATCAATAAAGAATTAGGCCATATTCGTGATTTAAATTTTGATTGCTTAAGAAGTTTAAAGATTAATGTTACACTTCCTTCTTAAGGTTATACCTCGTTTTGACCTCTGCTTGAATACGAGTTGTAGATGAGGGTAACCTATTATTCAGAATGTATGTATAGAAGTGAAGATTATATAAGCTCGTGTATAAACACAAGTACAGTAATCATTTTCATCACAAAAGGACAGATTGACACTGTAATTGAGTTTTGTCATACTTTTGGTGCCAATTGGTGCATAGTTCTGGTTTGACACGCCCAAATTCGGAGAATTAGGAGGCGGTTCTCGGAAATTTTGCACGTGGCCAACCAGAATTTTACACCCATGAAAACAAAAAGTAAGACAGTCATTACTTATATTTTTATTCGTGTTCAATAATAGGAACATATAAGATATTTGCACAAACATCTCTTTCATCGAGTTTATCAGTTTCTTAAAGTTGGTTTAAATTCTCACTTTATCCAAAACCTGAACGTGATGTCACAATAGGCGAGCATTATTATTAGAATATATTTCAAATAACCCAAATGGACCGGTTTTAAACATGGGCAATGTAGTAGTGATATGAATACATGTCAATGAAGCTGTCCTTATCTGGCTCTTTTTAAAGTTTAGATTATGTTTAGAATTTCGCTCTGCATATAGGTTCGTTTTGAACTTCCTCATTTCGGCCTCGTGAAATCACTGATGATACACTATTTTTGAAATGCGCATATTGTCCAATAAATATACTTTACATTAGAAGACATATTCCTGAATTGAAAATTCTAACAATGTTGATTACATGTAAGGTATTAACTGTTATAAACTTCCATCATATTTACGTTTGGTTTGTATATATGTAGGTCGATGAATACAAGCTCAAACAAAAAACATAAAATGTATATTAATATAATAATACAAGTGCACCGCATTCGCGTATCGGTAAACCGAGTCTCCTAAATGGTGCCAGAGGCCGAGGATGAGAAATATAAGATTGTCTGTTGTTTCCTTGATCTCTAGTCCAAAAAAGACCTAATGAATCATCATCAGATCACAGGACAGAAAAATGTTTAGAGGAGATACGTCTAATGTTTGAATTGTTTTAACAACATTAATTCTCAACAACATCGAAAAATATAACATGTTTTAAGTCAGAAAACGAATCTTTTATTTTGATTTGAATCTTATAATCACATTATACCCCATATATTTGAATACATAATGTCATTCCGTGATTATCTTTATTTTTGTGAGAGAAAGGAGGGGATATCCAACAAGACTCTTGAAGCACCTACACCAAAACACCGACCCAACCTAAGCGAAGACAAAGAGATACACACTAAGAGACGAAAAAGGGACAATGAACACCAAAAACACATCAGTAAACCAACGGGCAATCAGTACCGAATTAGCACGGCCATTTGTCATGTTATCAGTTAATTGTGCTGTTATCCGGACTACGTACGCACAACTCTTACTTTACCGGTGATGAAGAGTTCTCAAAGGACGCACAATTGAAGTATATAATTAACTCCTTACTGTAAGATGACCGCACAAACAAGACAGCAAAATATAGGGGCCCAAGCAACACATGGATATGTAAATGGATATAAAAACGTTTGATGATTCTACCGCACTTTTATGGAAATTCTGTCTACCCTTTTTGCTGAATATGTCATCATAAAAGGCAGGTTGTGAAATTTCCAATGCAATATACCCTGTTGCATGTATAGGTAGGTCCATAGGCTGAGAGTATTTTTTGATAAATTTCAAGTAAGTTTTAACTGGTTTAAGAATGCGGAAAGCGGAAATTATTACCTAGAACTTTCATGATAATGATTAAAATTTTATTCCTACTGTGAAAATTCAAAACATTTTTACATGCTCTATCGGATGCGTTGAGAAATGTACTGTACCGTATGAAAATCATAAAAAAAATTACTATGTTGACGACTTCAACACCAGCATTACAAACTTTCCTTTTCTGAGTAGCAACATCCCTTCATTGCCTGCTTATGGCGTGTTCATATCTCAGTTGATACGCTATGCCAGAGCAAGTACCAAATATACGGATTTTGTTTTGAGAGCAAGGCGTCTTTCAGATCAGCTTCTCAGTCGGGGATATGTTTGTGACCGACTAACATCGTCACTGAGGAAGTTTTACGGTCGATATAGGGAACTCGTCATACACTATGATGTCCTACTCTCCAGAATGGTGGATGATATCCTGTCATGGACCATTTGAACCATCCAACTAAAGATTGTACTATATGTCTTCCGAAATGGAAGTAACCTGATGTGACAGTTCTACCGAATTGAATCGGCGGGTGTTGCATGCAAGCAGGAGATGCTTACTCTTCCTGGGCACCTGGTCTCACTCCCATATCGGGAGTTCGCTTCTTTTCATATGGTGGAGGTTTTTGTTTGTTTGCTTTGGTTAATGTTTTATCCTGATTTAGTCGATTTGAAAAATTCAGAACCTAGAAATGTTCTTTCCTATGAACTTTTTTTAATGATTCTTATCTATGGGATAGTACTGAACGATTCTAGCTTGGTTGCCACTCTGGCAACCTTGGGCAACTCTTTTTATCGGCGGAAATCCAAAATGGCCACCAAATGCCTTCCATCAATGGATGAAATTAAATTCTTTCTTTAAATATTAAGTGTGGCACATCAAATCAGGGGTTTTGAGGGTCAACAAACCCATTTCCGATGTCATTTTTAAAATTTGAGTTCATTCAGGACTAAAATTCAAGATGGCCGCCAAATTTCAACCTCATTATTGTACAATGTGAATATTTCAATAAAACGTTGATGTAACACATCTTATTTGTAGTTGCAATGGTCCTAGAATAGATTTATTTTGCTGTTTTTGGTTGTTTTCAGTTAACACATGCTTCTGGGACAACTCTGCTGATCGTGGGAAATTCAAAATGGCCAACTAATAGTCTCCTACTATTGTGTAAAATGTAATGATTACTTGATATATCAAGTGTAGCACATCTAATCAGGGCTTTTAAAGGCCAAATCCATATCTGGTGTCATTTTGCTTATTAGTTCATTAAAGGCTAAACATAAAATGATTCCTCACTTCAATATTCCCATTTCGTTACGAATAACTGTGGTGCATCTTATCACTGACGAGTGTTTATTAACCGAAACGTGCATGTCTGGTCCATGCTGTAAATTTATCTGCTCTAAAATGATGCTAATGAATTTGAAGACGTTAAACATTATTTGTGATCCCAAAGGTGGTACAATTCACGTGTAATTTCCTTTTGTCGATATGAGCTTACACATGCACTTTTTACATAAATTGCACATTCTCAAACCGTAAAAGAGAAGAATCTTTTTTTTCATCATAAAGATAGAAATAAATTGCAAATACATTTTGTATTGTGTATTTTAAGAAAGGGGGATATGAGTCGACCTGAAGCAAGAATCTACATCATAGGGCTATGGATTGTCAAAATATCATGGCAAATACTGAAGTGATTGTCCTATTTGAAAGTCTGCAAAAGGAATTCAAAGGAGCAAAGTTCTTCCAGGATTTCTGCATGATCTGTATTCTTGACATAGATCATTTTCCTTGTCGCTATTCTTTTGACTTATGCTCCTGTTCTGTTCTAGATTCATTTCAAGCTTGTCCCACTGACTACGTCTTACTCTTCAACCAAATACTTTCTGAGTTGTAAGAAAACATTTGGAAGGAAAACCTGTTTAAGATATGATAAAGAAACAACCTTCAAACTGTATGGAACACTGATATCCAAGACAATTGCTTTCAAGATAGATTTCACCCACTTGAGTTTTACATGCCAAAACATACGTAGTACCATTTCATCTTACCACAGTTGAAGATTCCTCAGATTCAATTTTGAATCACTGTAGAGAAAAACGGAAGAAATCTCCAACCAGAAATTAAAATTATCCCAAGATGTAATGATAGCAGATGAGATTTTGAAAGGCCTGTTCATTTACAAACGTAACCGGCCTTATCAAGAGAAGGGAGAGTGCTAACCCTGTTACTATTGGACAGCCTTCTTTACATAGAAGAATACATTCTATGCACCAGACATACATGATTCGGACAATGAATGCTCATTAGTGGTACTTCCAGCCAAAATGACTCAAAGAAGCATAATATAATTAATGTTGTTTTGCCAAATTTGAAGACATTCTATTCTTACAAAGTTCCATTTTAAGTATAAATAGCTAGGATAGAGATTAAGGTTCAGAATTTCATTGCAAAATGGTACATGTCATCATTAACGTTATACATAAATATAGTAGATAGCTCAACTCAACATAAATTACACCAAGGGACTGTTGTAAAGAAAATATCAAACACTTTCTATTGCATTCTTGCCGATTGGAAAAAAAAGCGATACAGGCCAAGCAAAGAAATTGCCATGATGGTCAAAGAGCCAAGATAGCCAAGTTACCTCGAGTTTACTTGCTTACTCTAGAATCCCCTGCGTCAAACAAACATGGTCTTATATCAACATGATCAATAGGGAATCTTTATTTTTGTCTTTTGAGTACCATTTTAATCAAACAAATGAAATGTTTATCTTTTTGACGAATCCTAGTCTGTTAAAGCTGAAACCATCCAATCTAATATGTCACTCTTATTCATTTTTCATTACATAGTAAGTCTTATGAAATAAGAGCTTGTGCTATTTCTTTTTACATTTCACTTAGTGGCAGGGGACTATTTGGCGGCAATTTTGAATATCCCCCGATGAAAAAAGTTGTTCTACAAGTATGTGTGAACTGGAAACAACCAAAACATCAAAATAAATGTATTCAAGGATCATTTTAACTACAAATAAGATGTGTAACGCGACTTTTACTTTATTGAAATCTACACATTGTATCATAATGAGGTTGAAATTTGGCGGCCATCTTGAATTTCTAGCCTAGAATAAGCCCAAAATGTCAAGGTAACATTGGGAATGATTTTGTTGACCTTCAAAACCCCTGATTTGATGTGCCACAATTAATATCTAAAGAAACAATTAAATTTCACCTATTGGTGGAAGGCATTTGGCGGCCATTTTGAATTTCCCCCTGATAAGCAGAGTTGTCCCAGAAACATGTGTTAGCTGAAAACAACCAAAACAGCATAATAAATGTATTCTAGGACCATTGCAACGACAAATAAGATGTGTTAAACGAACGTTTAATTGAAATATTCTCATTGTACAAAATGGTATTGATATTTGGCGGCCATCTTGAATTTTTAGTCCTGAATGAACTCAAAATGTAAAAATGACATCGGAAATGGATTTGTTGACCCTCAAAACCCCTGATTTGATGTGCCACACTTAATATTTAAAGAAAGAATTTAATTTCATCTATTGGTGGAAGACATTTGGCGGCCATTTTGAATTTCCGGCGATAAAAAGAGTTGCCCAAGGTTGCCGAATTGGCAACCAAGCTAGAATCGTTCAGTACTATCCCATAGATAAGAATCATCAAAAAAAGTTCATAGGAAAGGACATTTCTAGGTCTGCCACATGTTATATATGGCTGTCAAATCGACTAATTTTGTATGCCTTCGGTTTCTGATTAATCGATTTTGTGCTGTATACAGGGATATGGTCATTATCCATATTTGTCATTGAATCCAAATCATTTTTTTCGCCATACACACTCGTATGAATTTCTCCATGAACAATTTTGTAAAAAAAAGGTATAAAATTGTGTTTCCGTGTTTGTAACGTTTGCTTTGTTGAGACACCTCTTAGATAACCCTACGGAGCGTTTGTTATCTGAAAATAAATTGCTGAAGATTGATAATGAAGTCACAAAAGAAAATACAACGCGATGATGCTCCTTTCAGTTTTTCGCCATATTTCATTGTTTAGATTAAATATCAGTGACAAGAGTTAATGCATTAGGGGTATACATGTAATACTCTACTTCCGGTTGTTTTTATACAGAAAAATTAAATACCACAAAGTTTGCAAGTTCGATGTTTGGAACCATTCATGGCAAGTTAAAAGAAACATTATACATGTTAAAGACATATCAAGTGTCTGAAAATATGTGAGATATGGAAGTACATAATTTCTAGCTTTGAACGATATTGTTATTATACCCGTAATACCTTAAGTACCCAAAATGTGCATGTCTGGCCCATTCTGCAAATTCATCTGTTTTCAGATGATGCTATGCATTTGAAAACGTGTAATATTTGTACCACTTGGTGAGTGTCACTGCTGGTAGACCAGGAGTCCACGAGTGCACATGTAGACAATTTCCATCGTTTCTTCAAACGAAATCGAAAATTTCTGTTTACAAAAATTTCTCGAAGTTTCTGATCAGTGGGTCCTGTTACATCAAATCCCAGCCATCTTGCTTCATCTTTCCATATTTCTTGGACATAACTTTCAGTCTTTTTGCATTGTTTGGATTGATAATCACTGACGAGGATTAAGTACCCCAAATGTGCATGTCTGGTCCATACTGCAAATTTATCTGTTCTCAAATGATACTATGAATTTGAAAACGAGCAACCATACCTTTGTGACCGACTAACATCGTCACTGAGGAAGTTCCACGGTCGATACGTGGAACTCGTCATACACTATGATTTCCCATTGTCAAGAATGGTATTCTGTCTTAGATCATTTAACCATAGAATATGCTCAGATCTTCCGAAATGGAAGTAACCGGATGTATATCCAAACGATGACAAATATGGATAATGACCATATCCCTGTATACATCACAAAATCGATAATTCAGAAAATCAGAAACCGAGGACATACAAAATCAGGATAAAACAGGAACCAAAGCAAATAAACAAAAACCTCCACCACATGAAAAGAAGCGAACTCCCGATATGGGAGTGAGAAGAAATACTTACCTAATGTGTACATCAATATGTACATCGTGAAAATCACCGAATTTGAAGTTTCCATCGAGCTGTTGCGACGGGTATGACATGCAAACAGGAGATGCTGACTCTTCCTGGGCACCTGGTCTCAATCCCATATTTTGGAAGTTCGCTTCCTTTCATGTAGTGGAGGTTTTTTTTATAATAGGCTTTATCTGTAGTCTTTTATGTTTCATGTTTCTATGGTGTGTGATCATTTTCCTTGCCCCTATTGCGTCTTTTTATGTGGATGTCTGTTCTGTGTTTTTGCATTGGGTGTTTTGAAGATTTGCTGTGGGTGCTGCAACCGAGTGTTGTTGGAGATCCCCTCATTTCTTTCATATCGATTTTGTACTTTGTATGGAGAAATGGTCATAATCCATATTTGTTATTTTCAAGACCCACATTAGTATAAGTTTTTTTTTGTGATAAAAAGAATATACCAAATTAGATGAAGCTGTTTCTATTTTAGTGGTTTTTGTTTTTTGTTTGATATTTACCCCAGTAACTCAGGGATGATAATTCACACGAATAGTAAATGTAGTATGAAGTAGAAAATCGCTCGAGTTCTCTATTTGTCTTATCAAAACTTGCAAAACTTACACGTTATGCAGGGCAATCGACTAAATAAGACAATGTAAATGGAAAGATTTAATTTTACCTTACCGTAAAGATGTAAACAACAACGAGATATGCGGGTATTCAACAGCGATTTAAAATTGAGATATTGTTTACTGGGTGTTATACATAAATGTTTATATTCAGATTGTAATGCCTATAACATTCTAGCAGCATTTTGGTTGGAAACATGATTACTCTGTTGTGAGGCCTACTCTTTTATCTGACAATAATGAGATGCCGAGCTTTGGATTCCAACGTCTACTTTAAGGACAAATGGTAGCTCGACTGAATGCAATTCAGTTTCACATAATAATATGGAAGTGCTCCAACTCTTTACCTTCTTGTAGAAAAATTTCAAACCATTTCGAATGCACCAGACATGTGTTTCGGATAGCCGCAAAATCTCATCAGTGGTAGGCTACTTAATTAAATTCCGAACTAATATTTAGAGACAGCCTGATGAATTTTGATAGCGCCCTCTACTTTTATTTTTTAATTTAAATTTATGCATTTTCTTTGCAAAAAATACGCGGCTTCAAATTTTTGATAGGGTCGATTCAGTAGCATAGTTAATAGATAGAATAAGACCAAATAGAAAATATCATCTTCCCACCCTTAACATACAAGTACATTTTGTTTTATAAAGGCAAAGATGAGAGTTCATTTCGTCCACATTGCATATTGCCATATCTCCTCTCACTTATCTTGGCAATTGTCAGTAAGTTAATCATCCATGCTGAGTTGTGCTGCGCAGAAGGAAAAAGAAATGTCATCTCAGTGAGAAGAAATCAATTTTCCCTGCTGAAACAAACTTTTAATTTCATCAAATCAGGAAATGACATTTAAAAATGTAACTCATGCGGGGTATTAGTTGCAACCCAACTCTCCAGTGCTAATTTCATTTCCTAGTTCTGATGCATTATTTTACATATCTAATTTTGAAGATAATAAAGATTCTGTAGGAGAATTGAGAGGCCGTAACATCATATGCATTTTCTATCAGTAAAGAGCTAACTTAAGACTGTTTCTTTTGAGCGGATGAAATAAACAGTTTCGTTTTGGTAACTGAGAAGAACATTATCATATGATACTTTAGTATTTTTCCAGTTTATTTGTTTAAAAATCGAAGAGACTCAAATATGATGTATGAGAGTATCATTCTTGACAAAATTTATAAATACCATGCTTCACGCATACAAAGTCAGTCACAAAATCAAATTCAGAATGCAAAAAACCTAATTACTTTGCATACAAAATCTTTTTTAAGGTATTCGATGTATAGTAAAAATTACCGTTTAAAATCAAAATGTTTGATGATCAAGTAAAAGCATAAATGAAGTAGTCTTTACTTCAAGACATTTTCATCTATTGCAACTCTATTCGGCTTAAACGATTCGTGACCCAAACTCCGTTCAACATCGGCTAACTTCGGCCGACATCGGAAATATACATATTTCTTAGTCAAAACAAACCGGAAGTAGTTTATTATACATCTTATACCTTAATATACAAAAAGAAACAGAGAGATAAGGAGGAGATCTCCAAGAGTGAAAACTGCAGAACATACACAGCCAATTGTGCCTCACATGAAATTCATATAAAATGAACATCATGTAAACTTCACATGAAAGTTCATGTGAATTTCATATAAATTCACATAAGATTTATGTAAAAAATATTTCACATAAATCTTACAAGATTTTTTCTTTGTTATCTCCATGCGAAATTGAATTCACATAAAATTCATTTCATAAACTTCACATGAATTTCATGTAAAACTTTTCATGTAAAAATTCATGTTCTTGCTCGTTTCACATAAATTTCATGTGAACTGTTATGTAAATTTCATGTAAATTTCACGTAAATTTCATATGAGGCACAATTGGCTGTGTACTCTCGACAGGAAGCGGAAAACAGACGGAGGAAACTACGTCACAACATAGAAATTTGAAGAACAACATTATCTTTATTAACAATCAAATGTAAACAGAAACTGATGTAAAAGCGAAATTATCATTGATTGCACCACTCAAAATGGGCAAACATATTTTGGAATACAGTTGACAGTTGACGATTGAATTGTCAACTGCATTTCAGAATACAGTTGACAGTTCGACTAAGAAACATTTGTATTGAAAATGTATGCATAATAAATTTTCTGTATTTTACTATTTCATCACACCAAAAACACATATGACACCCATGCCCCGCCTCCACATCTTACAGAAAAAATAAATAAATGAAGCAACGCATCCAAACATCCTGTTGGTAATAGCTCAAACTTTCATAGTATTCCCCTGGTTACGATACTGAATTTTTCAGGGATACATGCCAAGGCATTGATTCAAACTCACTTTAAATTTGGTGAGGGTACATGACCTTGTTACCGAGGAATAAGGCCGAGAACTTTGCCAATATTTCTACAATTCAGACAATTTCTGAAAAAGTTCTAAGTCCAAACTTTTATAGTATTCCCCTGGTTACGATACTGAATTTTTCAGGGACTCATGCCAAGGCATTGATTCAAACTCACTTTAAATTTGGTGAGGGTACATGACCTTGTTACCGAGGAATAAGGCCGAGAACTTTGCCAATATTTCTACAATTCAGACAATTTCTGAAAAAGTTCTAAGTCCAAACTTTTATAGTATTCCCCTGGTTACGATACTGAATTTTTCAGGGATTCATGCCAAGGCATTGATTCAAACTCACTTTAAATTTGGTGAGGGTACATGACCTTGTTACCGAGGAATAAGGCCGAGAACTTTGCCAATATTTCTACAATTCAGACAAATTCTGAAAAAGTTCTAAGTCCAAACTTTTATAGTATTCCCCTGGTTACGATACTGAATTTTTCAGGGATTCATGCCAAGGCATTGATTCAAACTCACTTTAAATTTGGTGAGGGTACATGACCTTGTTACCGAGGAATAAGGCCGAGAACTTTGCCAATATTTCTACAATTCAGACAAATTCTGAAAAAGTTCTAAGTCCAAACTTTTATAGTATTCCCCTGGTTACGATACTGAATTTTTCAGGGATTCATGCCAAGGCATTGATTCAAACTCACTTTAAATTTGGTGAGGGTACATGACCTTGTTACCGAGGAATAAGGCCGAGAACTTTGCCAATATTTCTACAATTCAGACAAATTCTGAAAAAGTTCTAAGTCCAAACTTTTATA
The DNA here is from genome assembly GCA_033119305.1 of Pinctada imbricata. Taxonomy (NCBI): domain Eukaryota; kingdom Metazoa; phylum Mollusca; class Bivalvia; order Pterioida; family Pteriidae; genus Pinctada; species Pinctada imbricata. Next base: position 29,313,382 of record VSWD01000012.1, on the reverse strand, counting down.
GTATTCCCCTGGTTACGATACTGAATTTTTCAGGGATTCATGCCAAGGCATTGATTCAAACTCACTTTAAATTTGGTGAGGGTACATGACCTTGTTACCGAGGAATAAGGCCGAGAACTTTGCCAATATTTCTACAATTCAGACAAATTCTGAAAAAGTTCTAAGTCCAAACTTTTATAGTATTCCCCTGGTTACGATACTGAATTTTTCAGGGATTCATGCCAAGGCATTGATTCAAACTCACTTTAAATTTGGTGAGGGTACATGACCTTGTTACCGAGGAATAAGGCCGAGAACTTTGCCAATATTTCTACAATTCAGACAAATTCTGAAAAAGTTCTAAGTCCAAACTTTTATAGTATTCCCCTGGTTACGATACTGAATTTTTCAGGGATTCATGCCAAGGCATTGATTCAAACTCACTTTAAATTTGGTGAGGGTACATGACCTTGTTACCGAGGAATAAGGCCGAGAACTTTGCCAATATTTCTACAATTCAGACAAATTCTGAAAAAGTTCTAAGTCCAAACTTTTATAGTATTCCCCTGGTTACGATACTGAATTTTTCAGGGATTCATGCCAAGGCATTGATTCAAACTCACTTTAAATTTGGTGAGGGTACATGACCTTGTTACCGAGGAATAAGGCCGAGAACTTTGCCAATATTTCTACAATTCAGACAAATTCTGAAAAAGTTCTAAGTCCAAACTTTTATAGTATTCCCCTGGTTACGATACTGAATTTTTCAGGGATTCATGCCAAGGCATTGATTCAAACTCACTTTAAATTTGGTGAGGGTACATGACCTTGTTACCGAGGAATAAGGCCGAGAACTTTGCCAATATTTCTACAATTCAGACAAATTCTGAAAAAGTTCTAAGTCCAAACTTTTATAGTATTCCCCTGGTTACGATACTGAATTTTTCAGGGATTCATGCCAAGGCATTGATTCAAACTCACTTTAAATTTGGTGAGGGTACATGACCTTGTTACCGAGGAATAAGGCCGAGAACTTTGCCAATATTTCTACAATTCAGACAAATTCTGAAAAAGTTCTAAGTCCAAACTTTTATAGTATTCCCCTGGTTACGATACTGAATTTTTCAGGGATTCATGCCAAGGCATTGATTCAAACTCACTTCAAATTTGGTGAGGGTACATGACCTTGTTACCGAGGAATAAGGCCGAGAACTTTGCCAATATTTCTACAATTCAGACAAATTCTGAAAAAGTTCTAAGTCCAAACTTTTATAGTATTCCCCTGGTTACGATACTGAATTTTTCAGGGATTCATGCCAAGGCATTGATTCAAACTCACTTTAAATTTGGTGAGGGTACATGACCTTGTTACCGAGGAATAAGGCCGAGAACTTTGCCAATATTTCTACAATTCAGACAAATTCTGAAAAAGTTCTAAGTCCAAACTTTTATAGTATTCCCCTGGTTACGATACTGAAATTTTCAGGGATTCATGCCTAGGCATTGACTCAAACTCTCTTAAAATATGGTGAGGGTACATGACCTTGTGACCGAGGAACTTTTCAACTTTCCAAGTCGAAACTTTTATAGTATTCCCCTGGTAACGATGCTGAAATTTTCAGGGATACATCCTTAGGCATAGACTCAAACACACTTTTATTTTGGTGAAGGTACATCATGGCCTTGTTACCAAGGTTCAAACTTATAATATTCCTAGGTTACGACACGACAAAGTCTCAAAGTTTTCTAGGTCCAAAATTTTATTTTAATCACCTGATAAGGGATCAGATACAAAATTATGGACATTTAGAACTCTGATTCAAAATACAAATTCACTTTTGACGACATTACCAAAATGCTTAGCACAATATTGTCGTTGATTTTTAATGCAAAATATTCCAACAAAGTATTGGAATTTCACTGGGCACAAACTGTGCCCCTCTTCTAAGTGACATACTCTTTTATTCATACGAGGCAGAATTCCTATAGTTTCTGCTTTGAAACAGCATCACATGTCAACTGGATTACATTGATGACGTACTCTCCATCAAAAATCCAGCCATTCAGGGTTGCTTTGGTGCCATCAGCCCAGAGAATTTGAAGTCAAAGAATTAATTGAGAGCGCAACACTTTACCCTCCTACCTAGACATACTACTATGATACAATCGATCAGTCTTCTCTTTTTATGTTAAACGTGACGATTTTATTTTCACAATTACAAATTTCCCCTTCATGTGGCGCAAAATTCCTTTTTTGCCTATAAATGGCGTATCATTTCACAACTAATATGCTATGCAGGGTACGTTCAAGGATGAAAAGTCGAGTGCATTAAGGCTCACCAATAAGTGGAGTAGA
>VSWD01000012.1:27268313-27492776 GCA_033119305.1 Pinctada imbricata | reverse complement strand
ACGGTGGCCGCAAAGGGCCGTGTGAAAAATAAAATTTATTTCGTTCCCATGAAATATTATTTCGTTTCCACGAAATAATACTTCGATCCCACGAAATATTATTTCGTGGGAACGAAATAATATTTCGAGGGAACGAAATAATATTTCAAGTGAACAAAATAATTATTTCGTGGGAACGAAATTATTTATGCCTCTACGCAAGCGTACACATATTAAATTTTAAGATATCTAAATGGAAGACGTAAAAATTAGAAAGTATGCTATTGTAATAAAGGAATTATTTGAAATAGGGGTTGTCTTTCAAAGATCCAAAATCGAAGTTTATGGGGCATACCAGAATCACCCTGTCTGATTAAAAAGTTAACAAAAGAGACTTCTTTAACTCTATGAAAGGCAGTCCTGTCATACGTTAGGAGTACTTCATTTTTGTTAACATAATTGTTGACCAAGTGCCCTTTGTACCTTGACCTTGTATATAGTATTTAGATGATAGAAATGAAAACATATTTCTTTCATATTTTTTGTATTTATTCCCTCTTTCCAAATAAAAGTGAATTACATTTTTTAACCTTAATACTGATCTACCAATAATGAACTTCATTTTGGGTTTTGACTTGGAACTTTTATTATCATATGTATCTAAAATTGTAATTGAACATTTCCATATACATGTACGGCACATATAAGCATAAGTCTGCACATGCGCAAAAGGGAGAACTATTTCGTACTCTCGAAATACTATTTCGTTCCCTCAAAATATTCTTTTTAACGCGGCCCTATACGGCCACCGTAGAGAAATGACCCATATTTGTACCTGTATTTTAAGGTGTTAAAAGAGTAAAAGAAGATCCTGATGATAATCTCACCAGCACTCACAATAGAGCACAAAATCGATGGACCCCTAGCAAGCTAGAGATCGGACCAGGTGCCCGAAAGGAGTAAGCATCCCCTGTTTGGCTAGCCGCACACGCCGTCGATATCGGAAGCTACATCAAAAACATTTAATAATTCTTTATAAATATCCGAAAAAAATTATTCAAGTTTCGAGGGGCATAACTCTGCACATGATTGAGTGATATTACCCATATTTCAATTTATATATGTATTTTTGAGTAAACGCTATATGTAGACATGAATTTATTGTCTGTAACGGTTTTCTAATAGATATCTAGGAATAAAAAAAATATTGAATTTTTCCAAGATTTCAGTGACATGATCAATATTTGAATTTGACCTGTATATGTTGGTGTAAAAGCTTTATCCAAGAAATTTTCTTTTTTCTGTAGTGGTTTACATTAAATATCCGGATACCGAATGTGGGACTGACATAAGCAAGGACCACTACACTTTTTGATGTATGTATATGTTACAGGGAATAAGTGTAATCAGGGATTTCATGTAATTCCTGAAAGGTTCAGTGATTACGTGAAATCCCTGGTCATTTTAGTGACTACATGAAATCCCCAAAATTTTAGGGATTACATGTAATTCCTAAAATATTTTAGCATTTTTACACTTATTTCCTGACGGCCAAAAATCATATAAAAATGATGAAATTGCGATATGATAGACATTTTTCATGTTCATAATAAAAAATCCTATTACTGAAAGAGACAAAATGGTTACGTATATAATCAGATATGCTTTTCAGGCTGATTTTGTTAATTCAAGATTGATAGGAAAACGATATGTTAGAAAAACTCTTGAGCGGACAATTCGGTTGCACGGATAGATTATGGCCCACTGATATGACTGTAATACATGTACTAGGTAAAATTGTATGCATGGAATCTTGAATGGACTAAAAATGTAACTCAATACACTTTTGTACCAAAGTGCCATGGTGATCGCTTCATCCCAAAATCTTTTCTTTGTATCTATTCTATTTCAATGAAACTTGTTGCAATCAAAATATCTTTGGATTTAGATGTACACAAAGGAAGGGGATATCCAATTTTTTTTACCGGGAAATAGGAATAATTCACATAGATTTGCTTTATGGACCTTCATACTCAGTCTGGTCTCCTATGCTATTTTTAACATATATTTTATTTGGATATGCTAGTCTGAATCGACCTTACAGCAAATTTGGAGCCGCGCACTCTCTGTAATGCAAATGTACAAATCTAAATTCGAAGCATTAAAGAGGGCGCTACTGAAATGAATTTCGGTGGCTCCGCTGGAAGAATCACCGAGGAGAATTTAATAGTCGAAACACGTGGCTGGTGCAAGAAAATTTGGTTTGGAATTTTCTTCATGTAGGTATAGAGTTGGAACACTAATCCGTATTATTATGCATTGCTTTCGGAAGGGGACATCCGTTGCCTCGCCAAAAAAGTAATTTTGAATATATCTTAAACTTATTTAGACATCACATAATAAATAGTTGAAAATTAGACCATTTTCATCATTTCTTTTTTTTTTTTTTTTGGCCCATTATCAAGATGCCTTAACGAGGGTTAAATACTAATTTTTCCGATTGAAACTTTTGATATATGTTTTAGAGAACTTTGACCATCAATTTTGTTCGATAAATTCTTTTTCTTTGCGCTCATGGGTTTGTTTTATATCTATTTAGCATAGATAATTATAAACATGATAAATGAACTTCAAATTTGGGGAATGTTTTGATAAAAAATACCTATTCTAGTTTGAAATTTTCACTTATTTGGCATAACTAGTTCTTGGTATTTGACAGAGAGGATATTCAGCATCAACTGAGCCAACAATAATAGATTTTAAATTTGAAAATAAGGAGAAATTAAGGTTAGGAAATAAGTGTAAAAATGCATGAAAATTTCAGGAATTACATGAAATACCTGACCAATTTCAGGGATTACATGTAATAACTAATCGAAACAGGGATTACACGAAATCCCTAAATTTCAGGAATTACATGAAATCCCTGATTACACTTATTCCCTGTAACATATACATATAGAAAAATAAATAATAAAGGCTTTCTATAACATAAAGTTGTGAAAATTTTCTGAAACATTTACAGAAATTTCTGGGTTTTTTTTTCTAGCTTTGACTTTGATGTAATTTTTCTACAAAATTGACCACTAATACCAAAAGGACAGATTCTTATCTCCATAAAGTACCTGCTCCATCAAGCCTTATGATTAAATTGTTTTCATATTCGGAAGAAAACAAATAGAATCGATTCCTTAAGAAGACATCTATGAGAAACCATCAAATCAAAGCGTAAAGGGAAAATAAGTGAATTCCCTGAAATTTGAAAGTTAAAAAAAAAAAAAGAAAAAAGAAAAAAAAAATCGAGACTGGAGGATAAATAAACTGAATAGAAAACTGGAAAATAAAGGAATTGATTGGAAAATAAAGGAATTGATCGGAAAATAAAGGAATTGACTGGAAAATTCACGTATTGACAAATAAGAGAAAGATGATGTATATGAATTATTCTTTTCTGTTGTAAAAGTCTATGTTCAATCAAAATATGAGTGGGTACATTATGAAACATTTACTCAACCGCAAATTTAAACAGTTATGAAAATCGAAATGTGAAATTGTGTTGCAACCTTGCATGCAAAATTCTACTAATCTACTAATGCTATCAGTGGCTTTAGTTATACACTCCTCTTTGTCAGATAGATGTTCCACTAGAATATTATTACGAATTCGACATTTGACAGCTTTGCCAGAGCGCGAGGTCAAACGCGTTCGGTTTCGCGCATCATCATAATACGTGGAAACTTTCGGACTCCTTCATATAGTCTATCTAAATTGAACTTAGTCTCTTTGTAAATAAATCGTCTTCGTTTCTAAAATAAACGTTCTGTTTTAAAAAAGGAAAATGTATGTATCTGGATTTGTGGAAGAAGGTGATAAATAATAGCGGGGAATAAATAAACGTAATTATTTTTAGAGGTAAAACCCGAGGGGAGGGGGGGGGGGTGCGTGAAACGAAGACGATTTATTTAGTTTTGAGAGACTAAGTTCAATTTAGATAGACTCTATGAAGGAGTCCGAGAGTTGCCGTGTATTATGATAATGCGCGAAACGTACCGAATGCGTTTGAACCCGCGCTCTGGCAAAGCTGTCAAATGTGGGATTCTATTATATTACCTTGGGAACAGCCTCAAATAATTGTTTATTAAAAAGAAAATAATATCACTTAAAGGTCTCATGTGAACTATTAAAAGCGAACACTTCAAAACCATTGCTTAGAAAGAATATGTTTTCACTTACCGTCTCGTGTGATCTTTTATGGACTTAAATAATCGGGTATAGGAATATTTCGTTACACAGTCACTTCAACACATGTATTTTGGAGAAACTACATTGTATGTAGAAACTAAATAGAAGCCCACTTCGCATGTGTGTCTTGCATGGCTAGGTTAAAAAGACTTTATATGCCAGGAAAATTATAATTCTGTAATATTAGTATATTGTACTTGCGATTATTTTGACACAAAGGAAATGAAACTTTTTAAAGGCCGGGTGGGGCCTATAGAAAGACAGGTCAATTTTCTGTCACTTCCTCACTGACTAATGGTGGGTCAACATCATTCTCCAATCGCAATCTGATTGGTCCGTATTTTCCCCTATACCCCTATCTGATTGACAGCTTAAAAGGATGAAGTCCGGGTATGTCATAAGTAAAATCAAGTCTACCCGTCGGTACGTCTTTGATGTCACACACTGCTCGCGACTCTAGGAATATCACTTGAGTAGATGCCGCTATCATCAAAGCAGATGTATCGCGCCTACCAATCATACATCACTCAGATGTGCATATTGATAACCAACCGGTTGTAAAACCCGGCCTTTAAACGAAAGGAGAATGCGGAAGAGATCTATCCTGTTCTTGGGTTTTTCATGCTGCAGTTTTATCCGTTTATAAATGATGCTATTGAATTTGAAGATGTTTAACATTACTAATGAATATAGCTTGATATGTTCACTTTACAAGTTTCTATAGCTTTACAACGGATTTGTTTAATGTTAAACGTCCTCAAATTCAATAGCATCAATCAAGAACAGATACATGTTCAGGATCGACCACACATGCACTTTGCGGGTACTTAACCCTCGTCGGTGATCCTCAATCTAAACAATGTAACATGTAAAGAGCATGCAAGATATAATAATGCGATAAAGAAGACCCTGACGAAAATCTCATCAGAACTCATAATAGAGCACCAAATTGAACATCGACGCACCACTAGTAAGCTACAGGTGGGACCAGATGTCCGGGAGGAGTAAGCATCCCCTGTCTGACTAGCCGCACTGCCGTCGATATTCACACACGACACTGAAAACAATGACTAAGAACATGCACTGTCTAAGGTTATGTCTATATAGAAAGCGCTACGGCGACCACGTCAGGGATAAGCATTTACAACACTTACCGTCAAAACCCTCGCGGGGAACCTTTTTACGAGCTCCACACGGCAAAGGGCATAGGTGTGACACAAATGAGATAAAGAAGATCCTGACGATAATCTCAACAGCACTGACAGTAGAGCACCAAATTGAACATCGACGGACCCCTAGCAAGCTAGAGGTGGGACCAGTCTTGAAAGAGTTAGCACCCCCTGTTTGGCTAGCCGCATCCGCCGTCGATATTCATGAGATAAAGCACTCACAGTAGACCACATAATTGTGCATCGAAGAATCCCTTGCAAGCTAAAGGTGGGACCAGATGCCCAGGAGGAGTAAATATCCCTATTTGGCTAGCCGTACCCACCATCGATGTTCACGCACGAAACTGTAAACAATTTAAAAACATGCACTGTCTGAGGTTATGTCTTTATGGAAAGTGCTATGAGAGCTGTCTGATTTGAGAGACAGTAAGTACAAAACATACTTCGTGCGACGAACAAGGACATTTAAAAAGAGCACAGTATAAAACATTGGCATGGCATATTTTCTATTCCTGATATTACAACGTAACAAAATAGCAGATCACGGAGATTAATTTCAGAATATTATATTTTTTAGTTATTTTTTCATACAACTGTTTTTAATGCAAAGCGTAATGACTTAGTTGTCATTCCTACTGTCCTGTTAACTAATTCCAGAGCACCCTGTTTTCCCGATTTCTCTAAAATATGATAATGTCATCTTCCAAAATGATATAAGTTTTATAGTACTCCTTTAGTCGTTACAGAAAATACCATTGTTTTGACTGAACGTCAGTAAAGTTAGAAATGTGACGGAAAATAAAAAAGTCTACGGGGATTTCCTATGGTAAAATCGCCGAAAATGTGTGACGTCTGAGGCTTTGACGTACACAGCCAATTGTGCCTCAAATGAAATTCATATGAAATGAGCATCATGTAATTTTCACATGAAAGTTCATGTAAAATTCATATAAATTTCACATAAGCTTTATGTGAAAAATATTTCACATGAATTTCACATAAATTTCCTTCTCGTGAATTTCACATGAATTTTTCTAAGTGACCTTCACAGGAAACTGAATTCACATAACATCCATGTTAAATCCTTCACATGAATTTCATGTGAAAAATTTCATGTAAATTTCATGTTCGTGCTCGTTTCACATAAATTTCATGTTAACTTTCATGTAAAGTTCACGTAAATTTCACATGAATTTCATATGAGGCACAATTGGCTGTGTAACTGTTTACTTTTGCTGACACGGAGAACAATATGGCGGCGGCTTGAACATGGGAATTTCCCGTAGACATTTTATTTTTCATATTGCGGCTTGAATGCAGCTGATAGGGTAAATTGAAGTTAATTTCCAGTTACAACTAAAGGAGGTCAATTCTCGGAAGCAATGATTAATAGGAAAATTCTTCAGACGACAAAACAGGGTGCTCTGGAATTAGTGAACAGGACAGTAGATTATACATGCAACAGTAATATACGGATAAGTAGTTCTTGTAATTACACGCGCCGCTTCAAAATGAATATTATTGACTTTGTATTTTTACGTTTCTTATAGTATGTTACATTAAGAATATTAAAAGTCAACAACTGAAGAAATGTTAAGTATAAAATTATCGACGGTCAACAGTTGACAATAACTGTAGTAATGGAGGTCGAGGGTTTACAGATAGAAAGTTGACAGTGATGGAGGTAAGTTAAAATATAAAAGGTCAACGGTCAACAATTGTAGTATTGAAGGTGAACGGTTGATAAATCGACAGTTGACAATAATCATGATAATGGTAGAATTGAAGGTCGACAATTAAGCGATTAACAGTGGGCAGCGATTGAAAGAAAAAAAGCAGGGGGACGACAGTTATGAAGGTCGACTGTTTGCAGGACGACAGTTGACAATGATTGCAGTATTGAAGGTTGACAGTTGACAAGACGCCAATTTAGAGATATTGAGGTAAGGTGAAATATAGATGGACGACAGTTGACAATGATTGTAGTATTGAAGATCGACGGTTGACAGGTTGGTTGACAGTTTACAGTGATAGAAGGTAAAAAAAAACGACGGTCGACAGTTGACCATAATTGTAGTATTGAAGGTCAGCGGTTTGCAGGTCAACAGTTGACAATGATTGAAGAATTGAAGGTTGACGATTAACAGGTTGAAGGTTGACAGCGATTGAAGGTGAAAATGAAAAAAAAAACCGAGGGTCGATAAGTTGACAATAATTGTAGCATTGAAGTCGACGGGTTGAAGGTCGACAGTTGAAGGTTGACGGTTGAGGGGTAGACAGTTGACAACGATTGTAGTATTTAAAATCGACGGTTGACAGGTTGGTTGACAGTTTACAGTGATAGAAGGTAAAAAAACGACGGTCGACAGTTGACCATAATTGTAGTATTGAAGGTCAGCGGTTTGCAGCTCAACAGTTGACAAAGATTGAAGAATTGAAGGTTAACGATTAACAGGTTGAAGGTTGACAGCGATTGAAGGTGAAAATGAAAAAAAAAACCGATGGTCGATAAGTTGACAATAATTGTAGCATTGAAGTCGACGGGTTGAAGGTCGATAGTTGAAGGTTGACGGTTGAGGGGTAGACAGTTGATAAAGATTGTAGTATTTAAAGTCGACAGGTTGATAGTGATTAAAGTAAAGTGAAAAAGAAACCTTAAGCCGATGGTCGACTGTTGACAATAATTGTAGCATTTAAGGTCGATGGTTGGAAGGTCGACAGTTGACAATGAATGTAGTATTGAAGGGCGACGGATTGCAGGTCGACGGTTGACCGTGATTGAATTAAGGTATCCGTTGTACAAATAAATATCAAGTGTATTAACCCAAATATACCTAATACAACCTAAGAATTGTTTCAATCATCAAAGGTCATCATGCAGACCGTCGCACAAGCCTCGGAAACTATTGAGATACTGCCAAAGATTACCGAGATAATTTTGACACTGTTTAAAAGGACAAGACGTCAGCGAGATCTCCATTTGTACATTGGATACGTTAAGATTAAAATAGAAAAAAAGTAAAAAAGTAATGCCAACGGTCGACAGATGACAATATGTTTTCCTCTGGAGAATTGTCAACTGTCAATTAAAAAAAAAAGAAAATTAACATAAACTGCACAAAAAGGTACAAGTAACTACTACACTAAAACGTGTTTAAATCCAGCAGAAGGAACAGTCCGTCCCTTGAACAAGCTGGCCACGGTACATATCTTACACACTCACCTGTAATGTACTGTATATATAAATATTTTGGGCCATCAAAATGACATACGATGGAACATCAGTTTATAAATTTGGACCTGCTCCAAACGACGACCTCTAAATTCCTCCAAGCGCCGTTGTGTTTATCGCTTGATTTCACCTTATAAAGTTAGCTTATCAAACCAATCAGCCAGCGACATAGATACATTTAATGAGGTATCACGTCATCGTAGAGTGTATGTGAATCACGTGATTTAGAAAATAAAGACTTTCCGAATCATACAATCACAAAATCCATCATTAACTTTGTGGTAAATTGTCAAAACGAAGTGTAGATTTTCTGAATATTGTTTGATCTATGTACATGTATTTTTCATAAAGATAGATGTACGTATCGTTTTTTACTTGACGTGACACACACTTAATGTCTTATTTCGTTGAACGAAGTTCGTTCGTTCGACAACCGTTGCTGAAATCAGATAGCTCTTATGTGACCGAGTCAGGGAAAGACATTTTAAACACTTAATGTCAAACTGTCAAAGGGAACTTTTTATGAGCTCAACACTGCAAAGGGCATAAGTGTGACACAAATGAGATAAAGAAGATCCTGACGACAATCTCAACAGCACTCACAATATACAACCAATTTGAGCATCGACGGACCCCTAGCAAGCTACTGTCTTGTGCCCACTTCCACAAAAATTCTTACGAAATATTTCAGGAATTTTCGCAACTTTCATCATCAAATAAAAGCCTAAAATGTTTTTCAAGTTAGATTATATTGTGCTTTCTAATACCATTTCTATATAATAAAAATATATTCAGAAATAAAACATCGTGATTTTAGTTTATAAGAAGAACTAGGCGATCAAAAGTTACGAAAATTCCTGAAATTTTTCGTAAGGATTTTTGTGAAACAGTATGCTTTTCACTTAATCCAGATCACCCTGTTTTGGCAATTTATTCTGTAGTCTGAAGAATTTTCTTGATAATTATTGTTTCCAAGAATTGACATCCTTTAGTCGTAACTGGAAATTAACTTCAATTTACCCTATCAGATGCCTTCAATCTGCAATATTAAAAATAAAATGTCTACAGGAAGTTCCCATTATAACTTCGAGCCGCCACCTATTTGTTCTCCGTGTCAACAGTAGTAAACAGTGACGTCAAAGTGTCCGACGTCACACATTTTCGGCGATTTTACTATTAAAGATCCCCGTAGACTTTTTATTTTCCGTCCTATATCTAAACTTATTGACGTACAGCCAAATCAATGGTATTTTTGTTACGACCAAAAGAGTACTATAAAATTGATATCTTCTTGGAAGATGACAATATCATATTTTAGGGAAAACAGGGTGCTCCGGATTTAGTGAACAGGACAGTAGAGGTGGGACCAGGCGCCCGGGAGTAGTAAGCATCCCCTGTTTGGCTAGCTGCAACCATCATCGATTTTCACGCACAAAACTGAAAACAATTATCAACAAAACATACACTGGCTGAGGTTATGTCTATATGGAAAGAGCTATGACGACCGCATCAGGGAAAGACGTTTAAAACATTTACTGTCAAGCCCCCCGGGGGGGACTTTTTTACGAGCTCCACACTGCAAAGGGTATACGTGTGACACAAATGAGATAAAGAAGATCCTGACGACAATCTAAACAGCACTCACAAAAGACCACCAAATTGAGCATCGATGGACCCCATAGAAAGTGCTATGGCAACAATGTCAGGGAAAGTGTCCAGAATCTTTACGGTGTAAGGCATCGACTAAGGATGCTCTCAGTTAAGATATGAAGTACCCCAGTATTTTAAGATTTCTGAGGTGCATGTCGTATAGAATCCGTGCTTGACCATTATTATGCTCATTCGTGAATGTGTGATTTTCAGTCAGTGCGTGTTTCAAACAGCGTCCGTATGGATTATGGGATTACGCATATACAACGTAGCAATTTTTGTATTTGTAACACTTTCACGGCGTGCTGTATGCTATTTCACCCGAAGTACGACAAGCACGTTTTAAGTACGGATATCGTATGTTGTAAGCATGTAGCACACACAACGTCAGCACGTACAGCTCACTTACCACATGAGAGACATAATAAACATGCAGCCGACAATATAACCGTGCTTGCGACTTGCATACTAATGTTACTTCCTACTTTGCGTTATCGGAGAAGCCTTCCAGAAACAGGCACGACAAAAACAGACGCAAGGCAGGTTGTGACCAGGACTTTAGTCGATTTGCTTGAGTCGTTTACTATTAACCACCGCAATTCTATTTCTCGACTTCAACTGCTATTCTTAAAAGTTCAAATTTGTATATGAATAAAGGAAACACAACAAATCTGAATTTATATCTGAATGGGTTGGCTTGCTGTCTATTGGTTCTCATTTCAGCATATCCATCGATCTTATTGCTTCCTCATAGTGTGATAAAATCTTTGGCCATATTACAAAATTAGACTGAGGATCATGACGAGGGTTAAGTACCCGAAACATGCATGTCTAGTCCATGCTGTAAATTAATCTGTTCTTAAATTATTCTATTGAATTTGAAGACGTTTGACATTTGAACCACTTGGTAAATGTCACTGCTCATGGACCAGGAGTCCCCAAAGGCACATGTAGCCAAGTTCGAGCAACTTCGGTTGATCGTCTGTCTTTTCAACGCATTTGAAAATTTCTCTTATGAAAAAATCTAAAAACATGGGTCCTGTAGCATTATATCCCATCCGTCCAGCTACGTTTTTCGGTACAGTTTTGGACATAATAATTTTCATGCTCTTTTGCCATATACGAGGGCTGTTCGTAAAGTTCGTGGACAAGTCTTAAATTACGGAAAATTAGCGTCAAAGATATCTATTTTTAGTATATTTATTGTCATATACTATTTGCGAATTACGAAATGTAAACAATTATCATATTTTGATTTTAATATAACAACTATGACATGTAATTAGCCCGGAGCACGGTGAATTTAAACCGAAATATCTTGTTAATTATTTTATTCATTTCATTTGCATTTTATAAAATCCCGCGGATAAAACAATATTTTTGACATTGTGATGTTGACAACAGTTATGATATCACACATGCAAAATTTGAACGTTCAAAGTTTCAAGATGACAGAGAGAACCGGATCTCAAGGTAATAGGAAGTGATCGTCATTGTTCGAAAAAAATGACGTTTTCTCGAGAGGCGGAACAGAGAAAAGTGATAAAATTTTGTATAGGCTTCAGAAAAACACCGACAGAGACCCATAGATTGCTTAAACAGTCGGAAATATTATACTAACTAGTTGCTCGTAAGTCTTCAAGTGACAAAGAGGATTTTTCGACGTTATGGACAGTTTGCAGGACGGTATACGCTAGAGAAGACTTTCTATAAAAGAAAGGAATGCATTTAAATGAAGAATGTGACGTGATTCATAGTGATCGGCGACTAATAATTCGAGAAATTGCAGGTAACTTTGAAATAAAAAAATCGTGCTTAAGATCTCATCCCATGATCCAACAACGAGTCAAGTCTGTGCTGGATGGATTCCTAAAATTCTAAGAAATCTTAATTTAGCGAGGAGAGTAGAATAGTCAAAAGATTTTATAACGGATACCGTCAAGGATTTTCATGCTGGGGCTCCGGATATGAGGAAGTGTCCTTTTTATAGTGTATAGAAATATAACTATTTGTGCTTTGTTTGAGATGAAATTTTACATATCATTGATATGAAACTTGACGGCGGGTGAGGCTAGCCAACAGGGGATGCTTACTCCTCCCGGGCACCTGGTACCACCTCTAGCTTGCTAGGGGTCCGTCGATGCTTAATGTTGTGCTCTATTGTGAGTGATGTTGAGATTATCGTCAGGATCTTCTTTAACTCATTTGTGTCACACTTATGCCCTTTGCCGTGTGGAGCTCGTAAAAAAAGTTTTCCGCGAGGGGTTTGGCAGTAAGTGTTTTGAATATAATTCCTTGGCTTTGTCGCCATAACACTTTCTATATAGACATAACGTCAGACAGTGCATGAAGTTTATATATTGTTTTCATTTTCGTGCTTAACCATCGACGGCGGGTGCGGCTAGCCAACAGGGGATGCTTACTCCTCCCGGGCACCTGGTCCCACCTCTAGCTTGCTAGGGGTCCGTCGATGCTTAATGTTGTGCTCTATTGTGAGTGCTGTTGAGATTATCGTCAGGATCTTCTTTAACTCATTTGAATTTAATGAAAGTGATACTTTCATTCATTTTAACATTGTTTGCTAGCTTTTATCAAAGCAGTCCACGAACTTTACGGGAAACCCTCGTACCATTGCTTAGATTGAGGGTCACTGACGAGGGTTAAGTACCCGAATCGTGCATTTCTGGTCCAGTAGTAAATTTGTCTGTTCTTAAATGATGCCATTGAATTTGAAGACGTTTGACACTTGGGCGGAAAGTGAGGACAGGATTTTAACAAAATTGAGTTTATATGGGCTTTAGATATAAAATGAAACGAGTACTTAAAAACAAACTTTTGTTGGTGTTGAGCATACTGAGACAAAACAGAGCTTTTTAGTTACATTTGGTTACTGGCGCATTGTTTGTGATTTTCATTGTACATGTTTAAGGTATTTTGTTTTAGCAAGAAATTTACCTTCTGAGATACGTGTATCTGTACTCAGTATTTTCGAAAACCAGAGTTACTTCCCGTTTGAGAAGGCGTCTGACGTAGACTGGTTGTGACATCATCAAATTCTATGGAACCAGTCCTAAACTCTGGGAAATGGCGGTATGAAATTGACGTTACCAAATCATTTTCATGACGTCACAATGGTTTTACGTCAGATACTGTCTAAAATCGCAAAGACTCAATATGCGGGAGTGTGTACGCACATAAGCTGGATACAAGAGCCCTTTTCTATGTATGTAGCATAAGAACATTCAGACCGGTGCCGTTGCATATCGGTCGTACGTATTTAAGAATTGAATTGTCCGTTATGTTTCAATGTTTTCTTTATTTAAAGGATGTCCAGGACAGCCATACTTAAATATAGATCCTATCCTTTAATTTTTCTAAGAATAATAAATGTTTAAAATAATTGAAACAAACTTTTTCTACATGCAAAGTTTCATCATTTTTTACCGTCAGTTTTGAAACTACGAACGTACATATATACCCACTGAAAGCCACAAAATGGGCCGTAATTTTGACGTGAAAATTAACACACCTTAGGTAGTGAAAATAGTTACAAATCTTCTGCAGAGGCAGAATATTAACAAGTTCTGTATTTTTTATTTAGATATGATGTGGACAAATAATATGATGAAGACTTTTAAAAGAAATTATCGAAAGGAGATAAATTTATGTCTATTTTCAGAATATCTTTGAGTTGTTAATTTTTGATATTAAAATTCGTTTATCTGAAACCCTAACATTTATTTTCAACTTGATATTATCTTCTTCGTATGTCAAGTGAAACACTTCCGTATCATTATTATAAACACTTACTGTATTACTTGTTGAAATGTGGAGCAATGAAAATCGTTCCCCGTGACTTGATGTTTAAAAGTGTATTAACTACTTCTTTCCAGCTCTGTCGCAAAAAAGAAGCTTCGTTTTGGCCCTTTATCAATTTGACATCATATATATTATTTTGCTATTTCGGAAACTTGTCATTCCATTCAAATATATCATCGATATTAAAGGAGGTTAACATCTTAGCACCATCCCTCCAATGCTATTTTGAACATAAAATTTATAAAGATATGCTACTTAATCGACCCTGCAGGAAATTCGGAGCCGCGCACTCTCTGTAAAGTAAATGTAAAAATTAAAATTCCAAAAATAGAACAAGAGGGTGCTGCTGAAAAAAAAAATTGTGGCTCCGCTGGAAGCATAAAAGATGATAATTTTTAAATATTCGAAACATCCGTCTTGTGCAGAAAAATTGGTTTGATTTTTTCTTCATGAAGGGTATAGAGTTGGATCACTTCCGTATTATTATTATTATTAGAAATACTTATTTCTTGTATTTCCAAATTATTACCGATAAGTTCCTATTGAAAATTCAAGTTATAGTGATTTTGTTACCCTTCCCCCTTTTTTACTTTACGTAATGCTGACGTAATTGCGAAAAACGCACCAATGTCGCCGATTCTATTATGACGTCATAATTGATCTAGAGCTTTCCGATGGGATTCTTTCGGATATTTGGAGCCGCACACTCTTTACAAAATTGATACATGGTTAAGATTGAGGATCACTGACGAGGGTTAAGTACCCGAAACGTGCATGCCTGGTCCATGCTGCAAATTTATCTGCTTTTAAATGATGCTATTGGATTTGAAGGCTTTTAACATACATACAATTCTTACTTGATGACGCTAGTAAAACACGTAAGGCTTGTCTAAACATTACGTTTACTTGAAGTACCACTGATGAGGATTTACTATCCAAAGCGCGCTTGTGGTGCATTACAATTGGTTTGAAATGTTGTTCAAAAAGGTTATGAGTTTAAACACTTTAATCTTTTTACTTCGGTCGCTTCGTTTTGTCGTCTTCTGTTTCGTCATTATATGGTGAGGAGGCTAGGTAACCGAGGAAGTGATAGGGTTGTGCGCTCGTAATCCAGATAGATTCACCATTTGCTACTTACGTGGCAGATATCTATCCTAAATCGTCACCGGTTGACAAAAAGTATCGTTTGTTGATTTGTATTCATTTGTGCTCAATGTTTTTTGTGTGGTCTATTGTGTTTGGTCTTCATTGTCCTTTTGGTGCCGCTTATTGTGTTTGTCCAATCTGTGTTTTGCATTTTGGTGTTTCAGTGTTTTGCTATGGATGCTGCACCTAAGTCCTGTCGGAGATTCCCTCCTTACTTTAAAGTTTCATTTTCTTGCCTTGTCTCTCCTATTCGTGTTTTTTTTTTCGGTTCTTTTGCGTGATGTCTCTTATGATTTGCAATTTTGTGGTCTTTTGCATTTCCTGAAACCTTTGTAAAATGGTTTAAAATGTTGATGAAAAGATATAGTCATCTTGGTTTTAAAGATCAAACAATATACATATGAACAATCACCACAGAGTCCAATTGTAAAATCGAAATTCATTTTATGTGACTCCGTACCCCATCGAAGTGCTAATTCCCACAAGAGAGCAAGGTATTAATTTACACATAAACATTCATATGAATAAAAACAAAATATAACAAAATGTAGTTAAAGAAGATCTTGACGAAAATTTCAACAACACTCATAGTAGAGCACAAAATTAAATATCGACGGACCCCTTGTATACAGTAGGTTTTAATTTGAGTTTTCATAATTTGCTGGAAAAAAAATCCTCAGAAACTTATATAGGAAAGACGACAGTTTATTTGACAGCACAAATTACGATGAATTCCGTTCCCATACTGGACTCTGGAGATAGTTCATTAGACAGTGTTGTTCTTTGCGTTTCTATTGTGCTGCGTTATTGACTCCGTCTGCTCGTCCGCTCACTTTTACTTTTCTCGTGAGAAAAGTTCTGCTGTTTGTCTTGTTTCATGTATTTTGACGAATGTGTTCGAGAAGGATTGTTGGATTCTAATATAAGGCTTTGTGTTTAGTTTTCATTCATTTTCTTCTAATTATTGAAATCAGAATGTCCCTCGGAAAATAATTTTTATCATGACTAATAACGATGTATTTGAAATTTAAGATGGTTATTGATTTAAAAAAATATATTTAATTCTGAATGTGAAACCGTTGTATGGAAAAGAATCGAAAATTCAAATGTTATGATTCAATGATATGAAAATACATTATTGATACGTGAATATTGTTACAGTACTTTTAAGAAGACAGGGCCTCGACAACCTGTCCTCTCTGAATGTCGATGGGATTCCCTGGGTGATAACATGCTCGCTACAGCCGGCAGAGCACGCATTGTATTTACGCCCTCTGGTTTTTTTTACATCCATTTACATATTCATCTGTGTGTTGCTTTGGGCCGCTGTATTATACTTTCCGTTTGTATAGTCATGTTACAGTGAGGAGGTGTTCTTCGAGACCTTTGGGTAATCGGGAAAGTCGGAGGGTTGTGCGCACGTGGTCCAGCACTGCCCAATGGTCTTGTTGGTTTATGTAGTCTTTTGTGTTTGATGTTTAAAATTCTAAGACGTGATTTAGTTATCTTTGTCCTTTTTTGCGTCTCTTTCTGTGCGTGTCTACTCTGTGTTTTGCATGGAATGTTTTTTGGTAATTTGCTGTGGGTGCTGCAACCGAGTGTTGTTGGAGATCCCCTCCTTTCTTTTGAAGACTCATTTTGATTTTTAAAAAAATGAAAAGGATCGAAGCAGAATTTTTGCAAATAATTCCGACGATCCAGATATGCATTCCGACGATCCAGATATGCATTCCGACGATCCAGATATGCGGGTAATGGAATTCTAGTATAAGTAATTTATTGGTATGCAATTAAAAGACGGAGATGACAGAAATGTAATTTTCAATTACTTCTTATATTGTAAAGATAGAAGTAATCAAAGGTAGATTGCCCTCTGCTAGCTTAATTAAACACGTTCCTGTTAACCGAAAGTACACATTGATTCTATTTCACTATAAGTTTGTACATTTGAGACCAGCGTGACATTCCCTAAAGTAATTAAATTTAACCCCTAGAAAAATGCCCGAAAAGTATTTTCGTCCATGACACCATGACACTGAAACATACAGTTGTCTGTGTTGTTTACATGTCTGTGGTATTTAATATGCATTCTCTGTCAAAACCTAAAAACTCAGACAGGTTTGGCCACGACATGTACTTTTTGTGCACGAGGTGTATATGATGTCTTCAGAACGAAATGACCTTTCATTTTTTTCTCTGACGTTCCGTTGCCATGGCAACCAAGGTTTTGAATAAAGACCCCTTTAAACATGGCATTTTATGCATTTTGTTACCATGGAAACGAATGTTGAATTAATATGTAATTATCTGAACAATTATTTAAATCCTCTTAAGTCAATAGAATTTGATTATTCAATGTCTTTTTTATTGTATGTCATGGAAATTTGCTTCAATTTCTAGAAAAATGGCTTATTCAAATTGTGAATTTTAGGCCAATTTAGGCCTGATTTTACCTACATTTCACTTACTTTTGACATGAGTGATAATGCAGTTGCACAAGATTAGAATTACAGTTGCCTATTTCCTGAATATTACTATCCTAGGACTTCATGGGAATCGAAGGAAAAAGATGTTTGCTATTTTCAGGCCAAATGTTGTGATTTTTCAATAAAAGGAGACATAATTAAGAGTAAATGGTATGGAATTTTGGTAAAGTAATCAATTAGAGGTGAAAGTATGATAAATGCATTATTTGTTGGAATGAGTATCAAAATTATCAAAATCCATTGAAGACCCACATAAATGTCACATATTTTAGGAGAAAAATCTAGAAAATCTCAATTTTATGCTCTTATTGAAAGTATGTCATACGAAAAAGTGAAATACAATTTAACAAAACTGTGATGAACACTACTCTTTCTGTTAGGTTGTTCAACTATAAATGTTGAAAATCATAATATCTAATTAAAAAAAGTTAGAGAAAGCAATTCAAAATAATTGGAAATACTAATTGTCATGTAAATTTGAGTCTTGATTTAGATATGACCTTGAGCTTTGGACAGATGACCTTGAAATGATTTGAAGATCAAGATACAAAAAATATGTATTTCTCAAATTTATGAGGGTGTCTAATAGATGGACCCCGTTTCAATGTTAACCGTGGTTCAAATATACCAATATGGTTTGTTTTCATTGTTTTTACATTAAGTATGATAATTACAGAGGGTTTCATCAAAATCCATGACATGCATTGGCCAGTTGTTTTAGGTTTTTACAGAGAATCCATATTTAAAAGTATGATGATTACAGAAAATTTCATCAAAATACATGACATGCATTGGCCAGCTGCTTTAGATTTTTACAAAAAATCCATATTAAAAAAAAAGAACATAGTGACATAATAAGATACAAGTGGAGAAGACTGCATGACAAATATGGATAATGACCATATCCCTGTATACAGCACAAAATCGATAATTCAGAAAATCAGAAACCGAAGGTATACAAAATCAGGATAAAACAGGAACCAAAGCAAACAAACAAATACCTCCACCATATGAAAAGAAGCGAACTCCCGATATGGGAGTGAGACATGTGTTGATTCACGATCATATAGTCCTCTACAGCATCTACCATCTTCTCAAAATCTGAAGCAGAAGATGAGAAAGATAGCCGAAAGTAAGCGTCAGGTCAAACAAATGGTGGATATGGAATAACTTGTAAAATCAAACTACTTTTTTCTGGATGAAGCATCCAAAATGTATGAAACTTCTTTATATGTGAACGGGGTTTTGCTGTCGGAATATGAAATAATGAGGAATAACAAAACTTTATTGCGGGGATCAAGCATAGTTTATTACAAGTCGCAAATGGTAAAAATACACACAGCACTTCAGTAATTGTGAAGCATAAACAATTTGTACAATTTTCTTTTCTTCATTTATGATACTTTGTCAAACTTATGTAAATGCAGACGAATACATAAATGAATTATGAATCAAATCAGTAGAACAGAACAATGAATTGTATATTATCTCTCAAAAATCAAATAAATTAAGATAAATCATTATGTTTCTTTTTAGCTTTGTTGAATGATTTTGAGGGTTTAAAGCCCAGTTAACTGTTTGCCTGTCAGTCAATTTTTTTTTCAAATCTATCTCAGTCGTTAGTTTTGACCGGATTCGTCAGAGATTTCACATTTTCCACATGTACTCTTTGTAAAAAGAACTAATCAAAAATAACTATATCAATCTACATATCTTTACTTCTGTTGTTCAAGTCCAATATATTTTACATGAGTTATTCACCCTGAAGTTCTCTATGTGTATTTGCGTGTTTGGTTTGGGGAGGGGGTGTCTTGTCAGATTAATATAGGTATAGGCAAATCATTATTTAGTTAAGAAATAAAAACTAGCTAGCCGTGGTTTATTGTACAGTAATTCCCCAGTTCTATTTGTTATTTCTATTGTATCATTGTTCTGCAGAGCTAAGCGGACTGGAAGTTTGTTGGAGAAGTTCTATAGTAAATGTAGGGAGAAAATCTCAAGTCATACATAACAATTGGAGATAATAAATCAATGTGTTTTAGTGTGGAGCAGTTAAACTCGTTCCCCATGACATTGTATTAATTACTTCTTTCCAACTCTGTCGCCTGAAAGAGCTTTGTTTTTGCACTTTATCAATTTGACATCATATATTTCATTTGGCTATTGCGGAAACCTGTCATTTCATCTAAAAATATTATCGGAGCTTAACATCTTAGCAACATCCCTCCAATACTAATTTGAACATAGATTTTATTTGGATATGCTACTGAATCGACCTTACAGGAAATTTGGAATCGCGTACTCTCTGTAAAGTCAATGCAAAAATTTAAATTCTAAAAATAAAACCAGCGCTGAAGTGATTGAGTAAAATGAAATTTTGAAGCATCACTGATGAGAATTTAATATTCAAGAAGGTATAGAGTTGGTACCCTTCTGCATTATTAGAGTGTGACAATACTCTTTTTCAAATATAAAGAGATACATGTATGCTGAAGGCTGTAATTAAAAGTCAGCTGGAAAAGGGCTACATTTAGAAAGAAAAAAAGTTTGATTCAAATAAGTTAAAGAAGATCTTGACGATAATCTAAACAGCAATCACAATAGAGCTCATAAATGAGCATCGACGGACCCCCAGTAAGCTAGAGGTTGAACAGGGCGCCCGGGAGGAGCAAGCATCCCCCGCCTGGGCAGCCGCACCCGCCGTCGATGATCACGTGCGAAAATGAAAACAATATCTAAAATGCATGCACTGTCTGAGGTTTTGTCTATATAGAAAGTGATATGGCGACCATGTCAGGGAAAAATATTCAAAACGCTTACTGTCCAACCCTTCAAGGAGATTCAAGGTGATTCCCCAAAAATGCCTATTTGAATAAAATCAAATAAAAGGAAAGATACTACATCTAGAGTTTGGCAACTAAAACAATATATACATTTGCTCTAAGGAACTATTTACTGACTTCAAGTACATGTACATCTTAGTTAAAGGCCGACGTGTGAATATATAAGGAGACATCTAAATAATCTGTCATTTTCTCACTGATTGCAATAAATTTAACATCTCTTATTATAATCTGATTGGTCCGTTGTATCTATTTTACCTCTATTGATTCTTTATTGACCGCGTAAAACAAATGGTATTTTGCCGAGTATTTCATAAGCACAGGATTAAATGCTGGTATTCCTTTGATGTAACATGCTTGCGACTTAATTGAATAGACACGTTATCTTCAAATATATCAATGAACGGATGGTTGAAAACGTCAGTGTTTAATGTTAATGCCATTAAGGTAAACAGCTCCTAGTGTAATCTGATTGGTACGTTATATCTACATGTATATTTACCTCTGTTGCTTCTTTATGGTTTGTATTATTATGATATTGTTTTCATTTTCGTGCTTGAACATCGACGGCGGGAGCGGTTAGCCAAATGGAATGCTTATTCCTTCCGGGCACTTGGTCCGACCTCTATCTTGGTAGGGGCCGTCGATGCTCATTTCGTACTCTGTTGTGAGTGCTAATGAGATTGTCGTCAGGATCTTCCTTTTCTCATTTATTGACATCATTAAACAGGATTTCCTTTCAGTGTGTCTAATATGTCACATACCGCTCGCGACTAAGTTGAGTTAAAAAGACATGCTACTTGTCATTTAAAGGAGGTAGATGTTAATCGCGCAAATAAAGCCTACTGTCGTGTTCACCATATCCAGGGCACCATGTTTTGCCGTCTTAGGAAATTTCCAATTAATGATTGTCTACATTATGTTCTTTTCCCTCAGTCGTAACTGGAAATTTGCCTGAACTCACCTATTCAACTGTGCATAAGCTTCTATAGAGAAAAGAAAATGTCTACTGGAAATTTCCTTACTAATTTCAAACCGCGGTCATATCGTTTCCAGGGTCAAAAATGTAAAACAGTGACGTCATGGTGTCCGATTTTCCGTATTTTTGTCATTTTCTCGTGGACATTTTCCCGCGTTTCTTTAACTAAGCTACGCACAATCAAAAGGGAAGTATTTTATGCTACGACTAATGTTAAACTTTTTCAAATTCAATAGCATCATTTAAGAATAGATAGGTTTCCAGCATGAACCAGACATGCACGTTTCGGGTCTCGTCAGTGATCCTCAATGTAAACAATATAATGTGATCACAGAGTGAAAGTTATGTTTAAAAAATTACCGAAAGACATAGCAGGATGGTTCTAAGACAGTTCTACAGACTGGGTATCAGTTTATAAGATGACGACATTTTATTTCGGAGAAAATCGCCAAAATAGGGTACTCTGGATTTATTGAACAGGATAGTTAAGCAGCCTATGAGTTAAAGAAGCCTATGTCACTCATTTGTTAATATTATTGACCATGTGGTTTAAACGTCAGCCTTTAACTTTAATGCCATGGTACATCGAAATATGATTAGATGAGTTAATTATTATCAAAAAGAGTTCATCTTGAAAATATTTTCACATCATAAATATTTACAGCATTTTAATTGTAAGTCAAATACAGATAATCCGAGTTCAAGAAGAGGTGAAACTACCATATTAATAATAAGCCACTGGAAATAGTTCATGTAAACTACATGTTAACCAGAATTTGAACAATATTAATGATATCAATTAAAAAATTGAAAACACTATAATATGAGAATGTAACAACACACATATATTGAACAATATTAAAGCAAATATGAAAAATTAAGAAAAGCATATTGATGCCAAAAAAAAAAACAACAACAAAAAAACAAAAAGCTAACAAAAACCCAGATTACAATCGCAGATGTATTGGCGGTGGTGGTGGCGGTGGTGTGTGTGTGTGTGTGGGGGGGGGGGGGGGGATCAGGAAGACACCCCAGGGATTACCAAGAACGTTAAATTGCCCCATTTTTTTAATTTACATATTTTTTTCAGAACCATATGCTTGAAGTACTGGCTTGACTGACCCACCTATAAAAATATCTAAATTCGCCAATGAATAGACACAAAAGAAAACACAAGCAACTTCGATACTGACTAAAACAACATAGAGGTGGTAAATTCTAAGAGCAAAAGTTTTTTAACAATAAGACACCTTTATATGTACATATCAGTAAATATATATTGTACACGCAGATATAAAACACACCACTTTAAAAAATAAAAGTACCATATACTGGTACATGTATTACTTACATAAAAGAAAATATACATGTACTATATGGTACTTAAAAATCCCAAAGTTAATCACAGAAATGAAGACATGGCATACAAAAATCAACATATCAGTGATATATATGGGCTGAATGTACTTAGAATCGAACTGAAAACACAAAACTTTGCTAATGGTGTTTGATAATATAAGGATATTGTATATGCATGAACAAATGACGTTGAAAAGTAATAAAATAGTATTTACAATAAGACCGAATTTAACCAATATATAAACTCTGATTATCTTTTCAAAAGAAACAAGAGGCCCTAGGGCCACATCGCTCATCTGAGAACACTGGGAATCAAATTTGATTTATATCATGCTTATCGCGAGCCTTTTGAAAACATAGCTCGCTATTAGGGCTGTAACGATTCGCCGAAAAGTCCGTTAACTACGGTTCAAAATCTCAAGTTTCAAATCCAAAAAATTCAGCCCAAAAGAGAAAAAGAATCATAATAAATTCAAAAATAAAAATTCCGAATGAAAAATTCATACGAAAAACATTCATTTATAAAATTCTACAGGAATAATACAACAATACAATTGCAATCAATATCATTTTAGGGGAAAGTATGGGAAAAAAATGAATGAAATTGTTGAAGTGCAAAAATATGTATAAGAAATGAAATTAAAATTATTAAGAGAATTTGAAATGCATAAAAAGTTCAGAAAATGAATTAAAAAAAAAAAAAAGAAAAAGGAAGAAAAAATGTCAGTCCCACCGGGATTTGCACCTGCTACCCTATGATATATTGGGCACGGAAAACATACAGGTCTGTGTTCAATCTATAAATAATTTATCAAAATGAGTTCATCTTGAAAATATTTTCACATCATAAATATTTAACACGATTTTAATTGTAAGTCAAATACAAATAATTCGAGTTCAAGAAGAGGTGAAACTACCATATTAATAATAAGCCACTGGAAATAGTTTATGTACACTGCATGTTAACCAGAACTTGAACAATATTAATGATGTCAATTTTAAAAAAATTCAAAACACTATAATATGAGAATGTAACAACACACATATATGGAACAATATTGAATCAAATATGAAAAATTAAGAAAAGCATATTGATGCGAAATTAAAAAAACCCAAAACAAAAAACAAACAAAAACCCAGATTACAATCGCAGATCTTTTGGTGGTGGTGGTGGTGGGGGGAGGGGGGTGTCAGGAGGACACCCCAGGGATTGCCAAGATCGTTAAATTGCCCCATTTTTATTTACTTATTTTTTTTCAGAACCATATGCTTCAAGTACTGGCTGGACTGACCCACCTATAAAAATTTCTAAATTCGCCAATAAATAAACACAAAAGAAAACACAAGCAACTTCGATACTGACTAAAACAACATAGAGGTGATAAAGTCTAAGAGCAAAAGTTTTTTGAACAATAAGACACCTTAACATGTACATATCAGTAAATATATATTGTACACGCAGATATAAAACACACCACTTTAAAAAATAAAAGTACCATATCCTGATACATGTATTACTCACATAAAAGAAAATATACATGTACTATATGGCACTTTAAAATCCCAAAATTAATCACAGAAATGAAGACATGGCATACAAAAATCAACATATCAGTGATATATATGGGTTGAATGTACTTGAATCGAACTGAAAACACAAAACCTAGCTATTGGTGTTTGAAACTGTAAGGATATTGTATATACATGAACAAATGACGTTGAAAAGTAATAAAATAGTATTTACAAGAAGTCCGAATTTAACCAATATATAAACTCTGATTGACATTGTCAAAAGAAACAAGAGGCCCTAGGGCCACATCGCTCATCTGAGAACACTGGGAATCAAATTTGATTTATATCATGCTTATCGCGAGCCTTTTGAAAACATAGGGTAATAACAGATTAGATAGCTCGCTATTAGGGCTGTAACGATTCGCCGAAAAGTCCGTTAACTACGGTTCAAAATCTCAAGGTTCAAATCCAAAAAATTCAGCCAAAAAGAGAAAAAGAATCATAACAAATTCAAAGATAAATATTCCACATGAAAAATTCATATACAAAACATTCATTTATAAAATTCTACAGGAATAATACAACGATACAATTGCAATCAATATTATTTTAGGGGAAAATATTGAAAAATTGAATAAAATTGTTGAAGTGCAAAATATGTATTAGAAATGAAATTAATATTATTAAAACAATTTGAAATGCATAAAAAGTTCAGAACATGAATTAAAAAAAAAAAGAAAAAGGAAGAAAAAAATGTCGGTCCCACCGGGATTTGCACCCGCTACCCTTTGATATATTGGGCATGGAAAACATACATGTTTGTGTACAATCTATAAATAATTCATAAAAAATTCGAAATTTGAAATATGAAAAAAATTGTTTTACAGTAACAATTCTTTCAATATATATCAAAAAAGTTTAATAGCAATTTTCAGGGAGAAGATTGAAATGTTTAAAAGTTACCATCCTCCTTCCCTTTTTGCAGATAAAAAATCATATAAAATAAACCAAAATTCTTTCGCAGAAGCAGTCATCTAGGTTATCATGGCTAGAATTAACGAAATTGCGGCAGCAAATTTAGCCAGGATTAAAAAGTATAAAAGAAATATCAATTTTTGCATTAGAATAATTAAGACGAAAACGACGCCAAAAACGCATTAAAAATCATTTCTTGGATTTCAACGCAATGGATAATCTTAAATAATACATCTTCCTGATTATTCTAGATACCATTTATTTATTTTTCCAATCCATGCAGTGTTTCTGGAGA
This sequence comes from Pinctada imbricata, assembly GCA_033119305.1. Classification (NCBI taxonomy): domain Eukaryota; kingdom Metazoa; phylum Mollusca; class Bivalvia; order Pterioida; family Pteriidae; genus Pinctada; species Pinctada imbricata. The sequence goes on along the minus strand of VSWD01000012.1, from coordinate 27,467,090 downwards.
AGAAGATTTTTTTAAGAGGGATACCCTCTGGGACCTATTTGACCCAGTATGACAATAGCCTTTGGCTCAGGTGAGCTGAAAATCATGTAATATGTACTGGATCCACCCCCGAAGGGATCGACCGAAATGAACAAACTTGGTAGAGGACCTTTAGAACTTCATGATTCATCAAAATCTTCCAAGCAGTTTCGAAGGAGAAGTCGCAAATATGAAAAGTAAAGCCCCAATACAGTCCTCGATTAGTTTTATATATTCAATATCATTAAATAGGCTATTATTAAACTTCCATGTCCCCTTTCCCCTAACCTGATTAATAAATTTTATTTTGATAGACATTGAAGAATGGCAAGATTTATAAGCTATTTCTATATGGTATAAGATCTGAACTAATAAAAAAATATCTAATCTGGCCTGTTTATTGTGCGGATCATGCCACGAATATCGCCTAATATTTGGATTATGATTTCGATATATTTATCGACTAAGTCATGATATTCAATCATATTTTGTGTCTTTTCATTTGCTTTGATATTCGTATTCTTTTTATAATTCTTGGTGTCTATATCATAATCCAAAGAAACGTTCCAATCCCCGTCCATAATGATAGATGTATTTCCCAATTTGTCAATTTGATCTGCCAAATTATTGAAAAAAAATCAGGCTCGTCTCTGTTTGGACCGTTAAGAGCCGCAACAAATATCATTTACTCAGATATGTAACAATCTAATACCGGTAATAAAAAGTTACCGTTCGGATAAAATATTGTTAAATTAAACGTACTTCTTAACAGAATAGCGACTCCTCTTGTGATGCTTTCGAAAGAACCAAATTTTATTTTATAACCCCACTCGGCACACCAACTACTCTCGATTTTTGTTCTATGAGTATCAATGAGAAAAATCATATCAGAATTTTGTCTACAGTACAAAAAGATATCACGTCTTTTCATTCTTTCGGAAGAAAGACCACGCAATTAATCATTATCAATTACTTTATTAACATGGTTTTCAATTTGGTAAACCAATAGATAAGAAAGAAATTGCACATGTACTTCAAGTAAATGCTCGAAGATTTTCTGCATTATTCTGAAAAATAACCCATACAGCCCGCCCCAAAGAAACGATAACTTTTTAGGGTGATCGCAAATGGATTATACTCTTGATAATATTGGTTATAAACTCCATGCCAAAATGAGCTTAGCAGTATGTTATTTTTAAGTGCTTATTTAATACATATATATCTTTATATTCATTAAATTTTTACTAAATTTGTTTATTTATATTTCTTTTATTTATGCATAGATCAAAAGTTTATTGTTTCTTTTTAATTCATTCATTGTTTTAAAGTATTAATAATTCATCAATAGATGTTTATGTATTACAGAACAAAAAGCATCTCGAGGATTTTTTTTAGAAATATAGTTTATGAGATATTGCCAAAGATTTTTTAAAAGGAGGTCCCATTCCAAGGTCACTAGGTCAAAGGGCATGGTCCCAAAAGAAAAGTCTGGCTATGAAGGATCTACATGTGAAATATCAAAGCCCTTCACTAGTTTATGAGAAATTGAGAGGTTAAAGATTTCTAAATGTAGGTCAAACGCCAAGGTCTTGGTAACCAGGTCAAAGCTCAATGTCTCGAATGAAAGGTCTGTCCATGAGGAAATCTAGGTGTGAAATATTAGAGCTCTACCCTTCACTACATGAGATATAGCCCTGGTTAAAGTTTTGTCCAAGCAACGGAAGCCAACGACCCTGACGCTAAGACTATGACATTAATGACTTTTCTTCAATAAGGTACATAGTTGGAACCTTTCGATATGATTAGCTCCCCGGTCATTCATCACGACTCGCTAAAAATCAAAACGCAAAAAGCAAATAGTATATCGCAGAAAACGCAGAGCAAAACGCACGTTTTCCATTACAGTTTACTCTCGTTTTCCTAAACTCGGATAAGTCGAATTTCCGCTTTACTTGAACTATTTTTAAAAGTCCCGTTTCTCTTCCATTGGTTTCTATACATTTTTACTCATGATAACTCGAAACAGATAACTCGAACTTTTCGTTAAGTCGAACTTATCTATAGGTCCCGTAACTCATTTTACATAAAAATTCACCTCGATAAGTCGAACGACAGATAAATTTGAATTCTTAAACAAAAATCGATAAATTAAGAGGCGATCGATGGGCAGATAATTGATACTTTCGTGCTATGGAGTTCCATTGTATACATTAAAGGTTAGACCGTAGCTTGATTAATCGTTTAGAGAAGACAAAAAAAATGTGATCGATGATAGGAAAAGGAACATTAGTTTTATTAAAAGTCGATTGCTAGTCAAGTACTCAGTAAGTTCGAACTCTTGATAAGTCGAACTTTTTCTGATAGTCCAATGAAATCCGACATATCGAGAACAAAGGAGGGGATCTCCAACAACACCAACATCAACAGCAAAACTACAAAATACCAAATGCACAAACACAGAGCAGACACGAACAGAAAGAGACGTAAAAGGGACAAGTAACACAAACTCACACCATAGAAACATAAAGCACAAAGGACAACACATAAATCAACGAGACCAATGGACAACCGGTCCCGACTTTGGACGGCCATCTGCCACGCTAGTAGTAGACGATTTGGTCATCCGGATTACGTGCGCGTAACCCTCCCACTTTACCGATTACCCAGAGCTCTCGAAGAACGCATAATTATGGTGTAAAATAACCTCACTGTAAGATGAACATACAAACAGACAACCTGACGAGGGGCCCTAGAAAACACACACATATTTGATTTGTAAATGGGTATAAAAACAGAAGGTATACGAAATACAGCCCAAGCTGTGTCAGTTGTAGCGAGATCATGCATGTGATGACCCGAGGAGTTAGACTGACATTCAGAGAGGACAGGTGGCCGGGGCCGTCTTCTCTAAAGAGGTTTGGACAGGGTCCGTCATGGAGTCCTGTCGTAACAGTCGGTCAGAGTGCAATCGAGAGTAGAGTATAGTACTAGATCTTTTCTGAAAGTTTTGAATACTTGAGTCAGGTTCGATTTCTCCTAGTGCAGCTTCTACAGCAAAGAAAGGGGTTGCAAAACTTTTGATAGGAACTGACATGCCACATAATTTTGCAAGTAAAACCCCTGTTGCAAGCCCGATGGGATGGATATTTTCCAGATTCTTTTTTATGAAAACAATCGATCCAGAATCTCCTTGAGAAATAAATGGCTCTTGAACACCAGACAAAGAAGAGGCTGTTTGTTTCTCTGCTATGTGACAAGACTGAATTTCAAACTGGTTCTTGAAATAAATCGGACTTCTTGGGTCCCGGTAATTTCCTTTCGTGTATGTTGAACCAAGCATCTTAATGGTACCTTTTGTAAGATGTGTCTTTGCGCCACACTTGTAAACATGCCTCTCTAGGTCATCTAATGTCAATTGACAACATGAGAAGTTATAATCTGGCCAGTCTGACAGACCTGTAAAATAACAAAATAGCAATCCAAGGAATGCTTGTGTCGCCTGCGAAGCGGTTTGATTATTATTCTAGAAAGTGGATCAAAATTCTTGAAAAGTAGGTCTAGGTCAAATATCTAGATCAAGGTCAAAAGGTCAAATTTTATGATCTGTGTAGAAAGGTCTTGTCACAAGGAATACACATGTGAAATACCAAAGCCCTATCACTTACCATTTAAAAGATATATCCATTCTTAATTTTTTTGAAAAGTAGGTCAAATATGTAGGTCAAGGTCAAAAGGTAAAAAAATAATGGTATGTGTAGAATGGCATTGTTACAAGGAAAATACATGTGAAATATCAAAGCCCTATGACATACCAATCAAAAGATATAGCCAATATTACTTTTCTTGAAAAGTAGGTCAAATATCTAGATCAAGGTCAAAAGGTAAAATTTAATGGTCTGTGTAGAAAGGTCTTTTCAGAAGGAATACACATGTTAAATATCGAAGCCCTATCACTTACCAATCAAAAGATATAGCGAATCTTATCTTTTTTCAAAAGTAGGTCAAATATCTAGGTCAAGGTCACAAGGTAAAAAATAATGGTATGTGTAGAAAGGTCTTGCCACAAGGACTGCACATGTGAAATATCAAAGCCCTATCACCTACCAATCAAAAGATATATCCATTCTTATTTTTTTTTGAAAAGTAGGTCAAATATGTAGGTCAAGGTCACTAGGTAAAAAATTATGGTATGTGTAGTAAGGTCTTGTCACAAGGGATACACATGTGAAATATAAAAGCCCTATCACTTACCAATCAAAATTTATGGGCTGTGACACCCAAAGTGTGACAGACAGACAGATGGACGGACAGACGGACAACGGACAAAGTGATCCCTAAGTTGCATGCTATTTCAAACTGGTAACAGCTATTTGTTGAAAAGCGACAAAAAATATTGAATATAGCAATCTAAGGAATGGTTGTTTCGCCTTTGAAGCGGCTTATAATTTTAAAGTGGATCAAATATGTAGGTCAATGTCATTATGTCAACATTATTGGTATCGTAGGAAAGTATTTTCAAATGAAATTCACATGTGAAATATCAGACCTATCAACCAATCAAAGGATATAGTTAATCTCAAATTTTCAGAGAAGAAGGTAAATAATCTCGGTTAAGGTCGCTAGTTCATAAAGTTTTTTAACGAAAGAAAGGTATCGTAACAAGTAGTGTTGAAACGATTGTCATTGATATCGCCGAAATCGTCGTTGAAATGTGAAAATTGGCGAAATCGATTATCAGACTCTTAAATACCCTCACCCATATATAATAAATCTATCGAACATTGAATGAGATGATTTATTTCAATTCCATTTTGAGACATGTCTCTCATGCCGTGTATCGAAACTAAAGTTATCTCTTTTTCTTTTTACAATGTTAAACGTCTTCAAATTCAATAACAACATTTAAGAAAAGATGAATTTGCAGCATGGGCCAGACATGCACGTTTCAGGTACTTAATCATCGTCAGTGATCCTCAATCTAAACAATGCAATATGGCCAAAGAGTATGACAATAATAATGCCCAAAAATCTACCAAAAGACGTAGCAGGACGGGTGCGAAATGATGCCACAGAACTCGAGTTTTAGAAATTCCAAACAATTTGGTTACAGCAATTTTCGAATGCGTTGAAGAGACAGACGATCAACCGAAATTGATCGAATTTGGCTACATGTGCCTTCGGGGACTCCTGGTCCACAAGTAGTGAAACTCTCCAAGTAGTTCAAATGTTAAAAATATGCCTTCGGGGACTCCTCTTCCACCAGCTGTGACACTCACCAAGTAGTTCAAGTGTTAAACGTCTTCAAATTCAATAGCATCATTTAAAAACAGATGAATTTACAGCATGGACCAGACATGCACGTTTGGGGTACTTAACCCTCGTCAGTGATTCTTAATCTCAACAATATCATATGGCCAAAGAGTATGAAAATATTATGTTGTCCAAAAATGTACCGGAAGACGTAGCAGTATGAGTTGGATATGATGCCACAGGACCCACGTTTTAGAAATTCCAAACAAATTGGTTACAGAAATTTTCGAATGCGTTGAAGAGACAGACGATCAACCGAAGTCGATCGAACTTGGCAACATGTGCCCTAATGGACTGGTCCAGCAGCAGAGACACTCACTACTTAACGAGGGTTAAGTACCCAAAACGTGCATGTCTGGTCCATGCTGCAAATTCATCTGTTCTTAAATGATGCTATTGAATTTGAAGACGTTTAACGTTTGAACTACTTGGAGAGTGTCACTGCTGGTGGACCAGGAAAAATGCATGCTTGGTCCATGCTGCAAACTCATTAGTTCTTAAATAATGCTATTGACTTTGAAGACGTTGAACATGTGAACTACTTGGTGAGTGTCACTGCCGATGTACCGAACGACCCCGTATGCACATGTGGCCAAGTTCAATCAACTTCGGTTCATTGTCTGTCTCTTTAACGCATTCTAAAATTTATATAACCAATTTGTTTGGACTTTCTAAAACGTGGGTCCTGTGGCATCACATCCCATCCATCTGTCTACGTTTTCGGTACAATTCTTGACATAATAATAATTTTTCATAGTCTTTGGCCATATAACATTGTTTCGATTAAGGATCACTGACGAGGGTTATGTACCCGAAACATGCATGTCTGGTCCATTCTGCAAATCCATCTGTTCTTAAATGATGATATTGACTTTGAAGAGTTAAACATTTGAACTACTTGGTGAGTGTCACTGATGGTGGACCAGGAGACCCGGAGGGCACATGTAGATATGCTCGATCAACTTCGGTTGATCGTCTGTCTTTTTAACGCATTCGAAAAGAAAATTGTAACCGATTTGTTTGGAATTTCTAAAAAAAAAATGGGTCCTGTGGCATCATAGTTAACCCATCCTGCTATGTCTTTCGGTATATTTTTGGACATCATAATTTTCATACTCTTTGGTCATATTAAATCAAAGGGATTAAGGATCACTGACGAGGCTTAAGTACCCGAAACGGGCATGTCTGGTCCATGCTGCAAATTCATCTGTTCTTAAATGATGCAACTGAATTTGAAGACGTTTAACATTTGAACTACTTAGTGAGTGTCACTACTGTTGGACCAGGAGTCCAATAGAGCACATATAGCCAAGTTCGATCAATTCCGGGTGATCGTCTGTCTCTTGATCGCATTCGAAAATTTCTCTAACCAAAATGTTTGGAATTTTTAAAAAGTGGGTCCTGTGGCATCATATTCCATTCATCCTGGTACGTCTTTCGGTACTTTTTTGGACATCATGATTTTCATACTCTTTGGCAATATAACATCAATGGGATAAGGGATCACTGACGAGGGTTAAGTACCGGAAACGTGCATAACTGGTCCATGCTGCAAATTCATCTGTTCTTAAATGATGTTCTTAAATGATGCTATAGAATTTGAAGACGTTTAACATTTGAACAAGTATCTTGAACAAATATTAGAAAGTTTTTACGAAACATGCTGGTAACATCACTGACATAAAAAATTCCTCGTTTGTATGTTTGTTTCAATAAATATAAAAAATTGATTTTCTATCGAGCACAACATTAATATCTGAAAAGGCAGAGATATATCAATCTAATGAATAGAAATTCAAGTTAAAATATTATTATTATTTTTTCGATATGATTCGATTCAAATTGTGACATTTTTTTTTATTATCCCAACTTCATGAAATGATAACACAACTGACATTAAGGGGTAACACCAATGACATCACTTTATGCCAATTTCTTATACTAGAGTAGTAGAAAGGATTTATTTTGTTAACAGTACGCTTTAGGTGACATACCACTTCACCATAGGGTCCCTTTTAAAAAACATAATAGTAACCTACAAGTCAGACTGTACAAAACACATATTCCTGGATGAACATTATGGGCAATGACTAAGAGTTAATTGTAACATAATGGACATTTGATGAAGATACAACATATATAAAATATAAAGAAGTTACAAGATTGAATGGTGTACAACTGGTCTTCTCAAAAGTGTCTAATTCTTTTCTCAATTTGCGCATTTCATTTTCAATTTATTGATTAATTATCAGTAGTAAATGATTTGTAACACAACTGACATGATATGATGATTCAAAATATTTTTAATGCAGACTATGTTAGCCTTATGGTATACCATAAGAAAAAAAGAAGACAGATTAGCTTCCAAAATGTGTAAATACACTATTTCGTTTGTTTTTTTTTTATAAAATCAGTTACATTGATACTAATCAATATTTATTTCAGTTCGGTTCATATGCACCAATATCAATTCATTTCAGTTCAGTTAATATGCACCAATATCAATAAATGCTCACATCATGAACGGTAAAGTAAAATGGAGTCTATATCGTGCTTACACTCTTATAACGTGTATGAAACTAGCATTTTGGTATAACAGAATGTTCTATTTGATTATTTTCTGATTTATGTGCATAAGTACAATCGATGATAGAGACTTGAAACAATCGATTTTTGATGAAATATCAAAAGCAAACATAAAGCTATATGACAAAGCTTATTAATTCCATCAATGTATTACTCAAAACATCTATAAGTAGAAAAAAAGTCAGAAAATGAGTGTTAAGCTGGGCTAAACAACATAAGAAATCGAAAAAAAAAAATATCAGAACATTAATTAAATTATAAAATCAAGATCGTGATTGATATGGATCCATAAGATTGCTTATTTTGAAATAATTCAAGCCTGCATTGTCTGTGTTACAGGCTTTTGGTACACTTACATTGTAAATGTTCATTAATTTTGTTTCCAATAGAAGCAGTCTGATTAACAATTTTGTTGCCTAATTATTCTAAAATATTCTCATCTAATTTAAAGAAAATCTCAAAATAGAGGTGGGTCTGATTACATAAAGTGATATTTATACTATAAAAAAATATATATTGTGATTTGATTCAGTTGAAAATTGCTAACGATTTCCTCAACTTCTAATCACCTTATTGTACTACTTTCCTATTTCTTTTCTCTCTGTTCTGTTGAGATGATAAGTACATTCTTAATTACTTCCGTTTTGAAAAATCTAAACATCATTTTACGGGGAAAATCGAAAAGAATATCAAGTGAATTTGTAAACACTATGATGCATATCATCATAAAATGTCATTTGTGTTACAGTCTGTCAATTGTGTTACCATGAATCATCACTACTACGCATAAAAGGCTGATCAACAATTCCAAACAGATCAGACAGTCTTAGAATAATGTCAGATCAAAATAACTAGCATTTAATTTCCCTTTCATCGTAAAATTAACTCCATTTTGCTAATATAAATCTCTATATGTCATTTGTGTTACAGTTTTGTCTGTTACTGCTTAGTCATTTGTGTTACCTTCAATATTTTTGGGGGAAATTAATGAAGTCGAAGATATATCCTTTTAAAATTGCGTTAAGTAATTTTGTTTTCTCACAAATAATTTTAAAAGTCCATGAATGAAGCCAAAGAAATTCTTATTTATGTTATATTAAATGATGATTTCCAATTATCCAAAAACTAGCTTTTCGCAAACAACGCTATGTGTTACAATTCATCTTGAGAAAACGGCATCATATCATAAATTTTCTTCAAGAGGCTGATAAAATCAATACATTTTTAGAGAAACAAACATGAATAAATTAAAAAAGAAAAATTTTAATTTTTAGGACGATTTTTTGTTTGGTAACACAATGGACATTTCAAATCAATGTTATGTATGTATTGACCTCCATCTCAATATCAAGACAAGTTTAAGCTTCCATATTCTAGAATTTGACCCTTTGGATGTTTACAAATTGATATTTGAAAGAAAATTCATTGAAATCAAAAATGAATTTCTCAGATTTATGGTTTGCAAAATGTGCACTTTTTTATATCTTGCCCCATAATCAGATCAGAGTGACCAGGCCACCGCGATCAGCCAATCGCTTATATGAAAATAAAATCGTGGAATTACTACGAAACATGTAGTAAACCACGTGTATACGTTCGCTTTAAATCACCGTCTTAAGAAATTATCGATCGAAAAAAATTACTTACTTGAGGTCGCACTTACAATTAAATGGTAAATAAAAGGTTGATCTGTTATGTAGATATTCCAAGTTCGATCAACTTCGGTTGGTCGTTTCTTCAACGCATTCGAAAATCTCTGTTATCAAAATTACTTGGAATTTCTAAAAAGTGGGTCCTGTAGCATCATATCCCATCCATCCTGCTACGTCTTTCGGTACATTTTGGACATAATAACTTTCTCAATATTTGGCCGTATTACATTGTTTAGGACTGAGGATCACTGACGAGGGTTAAGTACCCGAAACGTGCATGTCTGGTCCATGCTGCAAATTTTATCTGTGCTTAAATGATGCTATTGAATTTGAAGACGTTTAACATTATATTGCGTTCAAATAACCATGTTAAATGTGGAAAATTGAACACTTCCAAAGAACGTACAAGGGATATGACGCTTGAATGCAGGTGTATTCTGCTACATATACAAATGTGTGATTGTTTACCAAATTCTGAATGAAGATTTGCCTTTATTTAGTTATGATTTTCATGATTTTTTTTATATATTTGGTACAACCTGTGAATATATATATACATATATAAAAAATTTGAATGTATATATATACATCAAAGAGATACCTTATACTTATCATATAACATCGAGAACTACCATTTAGCTAATTTCTCCTCCAACTTCAGTTTCAATGTCACAGTCCTCCTCTAATGTCTCAATCCGTCCAATTGTTAAACCTCTTTAAATTCAATAGCATCATTAAAACCTGATAAATTTACAGCATGGACCAGACATGCACGTTGCTCAGTCTGAACAATGTAATATTGCTAAAAAGTATGAAAATTATTATGTCCAAAATGTACCAAAAGACGTCTCATCTAATACTAATTCTTTCCTTTTACTATTTATTACATTTCTCTTCTCAGATTCTGATACATTTTATACCGATTGTCGATTCATTTTCGTCCCACGTGTTATCCACCCGCCATATTGTTTTGTTTTGCTTCAGTAGTAGTCTGATGAAAATAAGTGCTTACACGTGTTCGCATTCGTTCTTCTTCGGAGAAAACTAGCTCATATTAGGGTACCTATTTTATAAGCAATTATTTGCCATATTTATGTAGCGAGGGCAAAGGTGACTGATGTTACCAGCTAGTTTTTATCTTTTTTTTTTAAGTATGACAGACTCGATTCCATAAAATTATTGACAAAATTATTGACAAAATTATTCATTCATGATTTTATCTTGACGAGACCAAATGTAACTTTAACGTTTTATTCACCAAATTTATTTACCATGATTATATCTAACAGTACATTCACCGTAATTATATCTTACGGTTAAATTTCTGGAAATCAATTTGTCTTTCGAAATTTTATCAAATCAATTATTATCTTATTGAGAATATCTATTATAATATAATGAGTGATTGTTAATGTTAAATCTGTACTGGTTGTGAATGTTAAATTCCTTTTTGTTGTGAATTTCTTTCAAATGATTGCATTGACCTTTCATTTTTGTTGCAGTTTAAATAAATTAACCTGAATCAACGTAAGCAATTACGTTTTCGTATTGGAAGAAAGAGATGTAAAAAAAACCTTATATGCCTTATCGCTCACTTGAGTTGCAGACAAAGGAATGAAAGTGGAAAATTTGGTGGATGACCTTGATATTTGCTTCCTGTAAGGCTTCATGAAATTCTATGCATAAGTTGAAGAGGAGAAGTCGAAAATGTGTCAGCCATTCAGAGCCCTCTGTGGCCATATTTGTTGACCGATTGGCACAAAAAAAAAACCACACAAACTTAGTAGGTTCTTGAATACGCGCATCTTGTAAGGTTTAGTGAAATTCTGTGCAACAGTTGAAGAAATTCTGTGTATCATTAGCAGAGAAAACGTCGAAAATGTGTCAGCCAATCAGAGCACTCGACAGTCATATTTGTTCAAAAACACAAACTTGGCAGAGGTCCTTGAATACTTGCATCCTGTAAGGTTAAGTGAACTTCTGTGCAACAGTTGAAGAAACTCTGTGCAGCGATTGCAGAGGAGAATTTGAAAATGCGTCAGCCAATCAGAGCCCTTGGGGGTCATATTACTTGACCGATCGGCACGAAATACCCAAACTTGGTAGAATACCTTGAGTTCTTGCTTCCTCTTAAGTTTCGTGAAATTCTGTGTAGCGGTTGCAGAGGTGATGACGAAAATGTAAAAAGTTTACGCCGGACGGACGACGGAAGGACAACGGACGGACGACGGACGGCGGGTTATGACAATAGCTCACTTGAGCTTGGCTTAGGTGAGCTAAAAAATTCAAATTGTCTTCTGCAACGGTCCCTTGTTCCCATTAATTTTGACCGGTCCCTAAACTTTGATGACGTCTGAAATTGCAATTCAAGACTTTCTGCTATAGCCAATCATATACAATTACATAATTGAAAACTTGATATGAGTTAATTATATTGCAATATCCCCAACAATGTTTTTTTAAAAGAAGGTCAAAGTACAAAGTCAAGATCATAGGGTCAAAAGTTATATCAACATGAAGGTCTAGTCAAAAGGAAATGAGATTTAAATTTTGTAACCAATATTAATTCTTTCAAAAGTAGGTCAAATTCAAGGTCAAGGTCATCCAGGTAAAGAAAATGTATGTATCAAGATAAAGGCCTTGTCATAAGGAATAAACAAAAGATGAAAAATCTTTCATCTATCATTAACAAGAGACCCAGGGGGCACAACGCTCACCTGACACCCATGCACGCTTTGGACATACTGACATTGAATAATGATTGTGCCAGTGCCAGGATTTGAGCGCACAACATTTGGGTCCATATGAACAATGATTTTAAATTTCATAAAAAATTCAAAAAATATTATTTAGTCATAAAATATAGCATAAAGTGACTTAAATATGACAAATATGTAATTGATGAGACTGCAAGATAGGAAAAAATGAAAATGTAAGAAAAATGCAATTAAAATTATTCAGATTATTTAAAAGTGCATAGAAAGCTGAAAAAAAAAACAAAAAGGAAGAAGAAACGTTTTGCGGTGCCGTGAGTTGAACCCACTACCCTTGGGTCAATGTGCACAGTAAACCTTTCTACTCATATTTTTAAAAATCATGAAAAAAATATAATGAAATATAATGTATATCAAAGCATTTATTAACTTAAGAGAGAAAGTCATTAAACATCGAGCATTCCCTATCAAAATCATGGAGACTGCAAAAATTAACATTTCAAATTTTCTTATTTCATCGAAAGAAAATGTAGGATTCTTAAACAAAGCGGTGCATAATATTGATTCAGTCAAGTTTTCACAGTTTTTATGGCATTTAAAGTTGTTACCATTGATACCGCTTTTTTGTATACATCAAAATGTCTAAAACAGCAAAATGTACTCTACGTTTTCTTTAGTTTAAATGAAGGAAGCCACCATTTCTGAAATGTGATATCATTGTTTGAGGTTACGTCTTTTAGAATGATTGTAAAAGATCCCCTGTATATATTGAATATGTTGTTATTGTAACCGGAAACTGACCTTGCCAAAACCTGAAATTTTGATGTTGAAAGAAATAATTGACTCCAGATATGAGCCATCCCATAGGAAAACCAACAATGTGGCAATAATTACGTCACAGAGAAATCGCTGCACAAAGGACGTCATCGATTACGCGCATTTTTACGTCGCTTTGTTTCGTCTTTTCCAAAAGTTTATCACTTGTTCACGACGTCAAAACTTCATAACAAGGACAGTCTCAGCGTATCCCGTAGAAATGATTTAAAATTTTTACAATGATTTCTATCAATGATAAAACACAAAGGATCTATATATGCTTCTTTGTTTTTGTTTTTTTCCCTCAATATTTTTAACAAGAGCCCCAGGGGGCACAACGCTCACCTGATACCCATGCACGCTCTAATTGACATACTGACATTGAATACTGATAGTGCCAGTACCAGGATTTTAGCCCACAACCTTTCTAACAAGATTTTTGCCGGATGCAGAGAAGTTTTTTTTTTCAGACAACCTTTAAAAGTACAAAAAAGAAAAAATAGTCACATTTCAAAACAATAACTTTTTTACTGATTTGAAAAGACGGATAAAGTGGTCCAACGTCATATGCCCAGCTAGTATAGTTCAATTATGCAACATCAAATATAAAATCATATTGTAACATTCCACATAAATGTGCAGCAGAAAAAGAATAAAACAATGAAATGATTTCATAAATTAAGTTTATTTAAAATTGAACACAAAACCTTTCATTATTGATAGCTAGCATGCAAGAAATTATAAAGCCTGTGTTTGTGAAACGAGAATGCCCCCAGCGGCATCTTTGTTAGTATAAACGCCATTTTCTGTCAAGTATGTGAGAGATCAGGGTCAGCGTAATATTGGTATCAATGGAAAGATCTTGTCACAAGGAATACACATGTACAATATGAAAGCCCTATCACTAACGTTTCAAAAGTTATGCCCAATGTTAAAGTTTTTGAGAAGTACGTGAAAGGTCAAGGTTATGGTCATGAGGTCAAAAATTTTGGTATCAATGAAAAGGTATTGTCACAAGGAATACACATGTGAAATATGAAACCTCTATCACCAGCTTCCATTCAAAAGTTATGCCCAATGTTAAAGTTTTTCGGAAAACAGACAGACAAACAGACAGACGGACAGGCCAAAAACTATATGCTCCCGAATCTTTTATTCCAGGGGCATAAAAAACAAAGATTTTTCGGTTTTGCCTTTATTCACTGAAATCTATGAATTATGCTTTTGAATAGTATTGATTTCATCTCAAATACATGAAACGTACTGTTAAAATCATTTTGATCCAATATTTATCAATTCAAGTGAGTTGTGCAGAAATTGGGCCAGTTTGTTTTCCAAAAAATAAAACACCGCTAAAGACGGTATGGCCGGATTGCAAAATAAGTTTTTGTCACAAACTGGGTCAAGGTCACTAAGTCAAATATTACAGCATACATTGAGAGGTCTTGTCAGAGGCAACCTTCATGTATAAAATAAAGTTTCTACTGTATACAGTTCCTTAGATTTTGCTTAAACCAGGAACTTTAACCGAAGTCTTTAACTAGGTCAAAGTCCAAGTTCATGGTCACTGGGTCCAATGTTACAGCATAAATTGAAAGGTCTCATCATGGGCAACCTACATGTATAATATAAAGTTTCTACTGCATACAGTTCTTTAAATTTTGCTTAAACCAGAAACTTTAACCAAAATCTTTAACTAGGTTAAAGTCCAAGGTCAAGGTCACTAGGTCAAATGTTACGGCATAAATTGAAAGATCTTGTCATGGGCAACATAGATGTATAATATAAAGTTTCTACTGCATACAGTTCCATAGATTTTGCTTAAACCAGGAACTTTAACCAAAATCTTTAACTAGGTCAAAGTCCAAGGTCAAGGTCACTAGGTCCAATCTTACGGCATAAAATGACAGGTCTTTTCATGGGCAACCTAAATGTATAATATAAGGTTTCTACTGCATACAGTTCCTTAGATTTTGCTTAAACCAGGAACTTTAACCAAAATCTTTAACTAGGTTAAAGTCCAAGGTCAAGGTCACTAGGTCAAATGTTACGGCAAAAATTAAAAGATCTCGTCATGGGCAACCTACATGTATAATATAAAGTTTCTACTGCATACAGTTCCATAGATTTTGCTTAAACCAGGAACTTTAACCAAAATCTTTAACTAGGTCAAAGTCCAAGGTCAAGGTCACTAGGTCAAATGTTACGGCATAAATTGAAAGATCTCGTCATGGGCAACATACATGTATAATATAAAGTTTCTACTGCATACAGTTCCATAGATTTTGCTTAAACCAGGAACTTTAACCAAAATCTTTAACTAGGTCAAAGTCCAAGGTCAAGGTCACTAGGTCAAATGTTACGGCATAAATTGAAATATCTCGTCATGGGCAACATACATGTATAATATAAAGTTTCTACTGCATACAGTTCCATAGATTTTGCTTAAACCAGGAACTCTAACCAAAATCTTTAACTAGGTCAAAGTCCAAGGTCAAGGTCACTAGGTCAAATGTTACGGCATAAATTGAAAGGTCTTATCATGGGCAACCTTCATGTATAATATAAAGTTTCCACTGCATATAGTTCCTTAGATTTTGCCTCAACCAGAAACTTTAACCAAAATGTTGACGGCAGACGGACAGACGGACGGACGGACGGACGGACGGACAGACAGACGGACGGACGGACATCGTCAATCTATAGACCGGAATTGCTTTGCAATCCGGCCAAAAAGCAGTGTATGTTGTATCAAATCTCATGACCCAGTGAAGCCACTTGAACAAATAATTTTCAGTAAAATATGCTGAAATGCGGCGCTTCTTGCCTATGCATATTTCAACAGGCGAGAAGGAGCGTTGCATTTCAGCATACGCTGTTCAACAACCAAAGTGGTTTCTCTAGGTTTCGCAGTTTGAAACAAATTAAAAGGCCCATGAAATTGTTAAGCTTGTCCAACTAGCAGACCTACGACATCGTTATTTACTGTTAACTAATTGTTTTACCTCATCATAGGTCTGTTAGAGGAGAGAGTTCATGAAATGTATCGGTTGCATCGGATTTGCCGACAAAAAAGTTATTTGGTCCGATAAAAACTCATCATGTATCTATTATTTGAACAGATAAAAATTCCCAAATGTCTTAACACAGGAACCTGTCGTTTTATGAGAGAAAATGTTTTATTATTCAAAACCTCAGGCCTCTGTGTTCCTCTTAGAAATATTATACATACAAGATGACAAACACAGTGGCTTAAGGTTGTGAATAATAATTTATTTTCTCTAATAGAATAACAGCTTTCTGTGGTCCAACATTTCATTGGAAGATTTTAGGAACTCTGAACTGAATTATTTATTTTCAAGAATTTCAGATATTAAATGTCCTATGCATTCTCAAAATCCAGAGGAAGAGATTACTCATTAGACGTTTCTTCAAGAAATCAGTCCGTAAATTACTTCATCTAAGAGAGTCTAAGACAGAGGAAATTCGAGCAAACTTTATATATGATAACAAGTACATGCAAGTGTTCCAAGTACATGAATGATAACCATTACGAAAGTGTTCCAAGTATAAAAATCTATTCCGTTTGCACTGTAAAGGTATCACATTACTACATGGGGAATCCCCTTCGGGTACAGGATACAGATATGCATATCTAGGTCATTATCTAGATCATTGTCCAGGTCATTATCTAGGTCACTGTCCTCTCAAATAGTTCCGATTATTTTCTTATTATTTTCAACAATTGGTGGAAAATACACACAATGTTTATCTTGAATTGTCTTCCCGTGATTGTTTACTAGATAGATGAAATAAAATTTTGAATATAGTTTAAAGTGTGTGAGACATCTACATGTGTGGAAGAATACGTGTGAAAATGGGTCCTCAGATCCAGATCATAAAATTCGAATAATTCCGGTCCGGAACCAGGTGCATGGCTTTGAAAACAAGAGCCCCAGGGGGCACAACGCTCACCTGATACCCATGCACGCTCTAATTGACATACTGACATTGAATACTGATAGTGCCACTACCAGGATTTTAGCCCACAACCTTTCTAACAAGATTTTTGCCGGATGCAGACAAGTTTTTTTTTTTTCAGACAACCTTTAAAAGTACAAACAAGAGAAAATAGTCACATTTCAAAACAACAACTTTTTTACTGATTTGAAAAGATGGATTATGCGATCCAAAGTCATATGCCCAGCTAGTATAGTTTGCAACATCAAAAATAAAAATCATTTTGTAAAATTCCACATTAATGTGCAACAGAAAAAGAATAAAACAATGAAATGATTTCATAAATTAAGTTTATTTAAAATTGAACACCAAACCTTTCATTATTAATAGCTAGTATGCCAGAAAATAATAAAGCCTGTGTTTGTGAAACACGAATGCCCCGCAGTGGCATGTAAAATGTTGATATAAACACCATTTTCTGTTAAGTATGTGAGAGGTCAGGGTCAGAGTAATGTTGGTATCAATGGAAAGATCTTGTCACAAAGAATACACATGTACAATATGAAAGCCCTATCACTAACCATTCAAAAGTTATGCCCAATGTTAAAGATTTTGAAAAGTAGGTCAAAGGTCAAGGTCACGAGGTCAAAAATTTTGGTATCAATGGAAAGGTATTGTCACAAGGAATACACATGTGAAATATGAAAGCTCTATCACCTTCCATTCAAAAGTTATGCCCAATGTAAAGTTTTTCGGACAGACAGACAGACGGACAGGCCAAAAACTATATGCCCCCGTATCTTTGATTCCGGAAGCATAACCAGAAGTCTCTGACGAGACTGTAGCTCTCCTGGTTGTTTTTTCTAAAACATCAATTTCCTTTCTTTTTTTTTAAACCAAGACCATAGGGAGCAGGTGCTCTAACAAATTATAAGTAGCATGACAAAACTACGTATCCATTATACTGCAACTATAATAGCACTCATATAATTCATAATATCCGAGATAAAGTATTTCTAAAAAGAATGTCACACCCATTTTCCAAGATCCTAGGGGCCAAGGGCTAATAGCTCAAATGAACTATCAATGACACATCAAGACTACAGATCCATTATATCGGATAAAGAATTAACTCCCCATCATTAATAGCTTTAAACGAGTAGAGAGCACAACTATATAGGAAAAATTACCACACCCATTTTCAAAGACCCTGGGGGTATAGGGCTTAAACAAAATATCAGGTGCACAACTATGCCACAGACCAATCATTGCAAAAAGAATTAATCCTGTCAGAGGAGTTGCAAGCACAAGATTACATTAACTTATATAGGAGAAAATGACCACACCCATTTCTGAGACCCTAAGGGTCAGGGGCTAAAACATAATATCAGGTGCACAACTAGACCAGAGACCCATAATATTGCAATGAGAATTTAGTCTCCATCATTTATAGTGTTAGAGGAGTTGCGAGCACAAGATTACATAGAGTTATATTGGAGAAAATGACCACACCCATTTCTAAGACCCTGGGTGTCAGGGGCTCAAACAAAATATATCAGGTGCACAACAAGACCACAGACCCATCATATTGCAAAAAGAATTAAGTCTCCATCATTTATAGTGTCAGAGGAGTTGTCCGGACAAGATTACCCAGATCGCATGACTACGTTGGGCCAATGTTGGTAATATGTTGTATGGTTGGCCGGTGGTTGGCGTTGGCATGTCAACGTTGGACCAACATTGGCCCAACATTGTATTTGTCGGACATACCAATGAATTATCGCTGTTGTTGGACTGAGGTTGGGCCAATGTTGGTCCAACATCGTATGTTCAAGATAAAAGCACCGATCGAATTATATAATTTTACAAATGAGATTTACAATACAATAATATCAGGTGCACAACTAGACTGCAGACCCATCATATTACAAAAAGAATTAAGTCTCCATCATTTATAGTGTCAGAGGAGTTGCAAGCACAAGATTACATAAAGTTATATAGGAGAAAATGACCACACCCATTTCTAAGACCCTGGGGTCAGGGGCTCAAACAAAATATATCAGGTGCACAACCAGACCACAGATCCATCATATTGCAAAAAGAATTAAGTCTCCATCATTTATAGTGTCAGAGGAGTTGCAAGCACAAGATTACATAGAGTTATATAGGAGAAAATGACCACACCCATTTCTGAGACCCTAAGGGTCAGGGGCTAAAACATAATATCTGGTGCACAACTAGACCAGAGACCCATCATATTGCAATAACAATTTAGTCTCCATCATTAATAGTGTCAGAGGAGATGCGAGAACAAGATTACATACAGTTATATAGGAGAAAATGACCACACCCATTTCTAAGACCCTGGGGATCAGGGGCTCAAACAAAATATATCAGGTGCACAACAAGACCACAGACCCATCATATTGCAAAAAGAATTAAGTCTCCATCATTTATAGTGTCAGAGGAGTTGTCCGGACAAGATTATATTACATAGAATTTAATGACCACGCCCATTTTATAAGACCCTGGGGGTCAGGGACTGAAACTAAATGTCAGGTGCACAACTAGACCATGGACCAAGTAAAATGCAAAAAGAAATAACTTTCTATCTCTAACAGTTTAAGAGGAGTTGTCCGGACAAGATAACATAGAATTTAATGACCACGCCCATTTTATAAGACCCTGGGGGTCAGGGACTGAAACTAAATGTCAGGTGCACAACTAGACCATGGTCCAAGTAAAATGCAAAAAGAATTAACTTTCTATCTCTAACAGTTTCAGAGGAGTTGTCCGGACAAGAATTGTTATTGTTATTGTTATTGTTATTGACTATTTTACTTTGTCAGATACTGAGCTACCCAAAACTTCTTATCCAAATCACTCAAGCGGAAAATGTAGGTCAGATGCTGCATCCGATGCATGGGTTCACCTCAGCATCCAAAGATGAATCACTTGTGCAAGTTTGGTTACTGTAGCATCAGTGCTTTGTCAGATACTGAGCTACCCCAAACTTCTTAACCAAGTCACCCAAGCGGAAAATGTAGGTCAGATGCTGCATACGATGCATGGGTTCACCTCAGCATCCAAAGATGAATCACTTGTGCCAGTTTGGTTACTGTAGCATTAGTACTTTGTCAGATACTGAGCTACCCCAAACTTCTTAACCGGACGCGGACGCGTGGGGTTATAGCATAAGCTCACTCAACTTCGTCAAGGTGAGCTAAAAATGATGGTATGTGAAGAAAGGTCTTGTCACAGGGAATGCACATGTGAAATATCAAAGCCTATCACTCAGCAATCAAAAGAAATAGCCAATCTAAGATTTTTTTAAAAGTAGGTCAAATATCTAGGTCTTGGTCATGAGGTCAAAAGTTATGATATGTGTAGAAAGGCCTTGTCACAAGAAGGAATACACATATGAAATATCAAAGCTCTATCACTTACCAATCAAAAGATATAGCAAATCTTAATTTTTTGTGAAAAGTAGGTCAAATATCTAGGTCAAGGTCATGAGGTCAAAATTATGGTATGTGTAGAAAGGTATTGTCAAAAGGAATACACAAGAGAAATATCAAAGCCTATCACTTGCCAATCAATAGATATAGCCAATCTTGGTTTTTTTAAAAAGTAGGTCAAATATCTAGGTCAAGGTCATAAGGTTAAAAAATATAGTATGTGAAAAAAGGGCTTGTCACAAGAAATACACATGTGAAATATCAAAGCCCTATCACTTACCAATCAAAAGATATAGCCAATCTTAGATTTTTTGAAAAGTAGGTCAAATATCTAGGTCAAGGTCATGAGGTCAAAAAATATGGTTTGCGTAGAAAGGCATTGTCACAAAGATTACACATGTGAAATATCAAAGCCCTATCACTTGCCAATCAAGAGATATAGCCAATATTAGATTTTTAGAAAAGTAGGTCAAATATCTAGATCAAGGTCACAAGGTCAAACATTTTATGTGTAGAAAGGTCTAATCACAAGGAATACACATGTGAAATATCAAAGTCCTATCACTAATCAATCAAGAGATATAGCCAATATTAGATTTTTAGAAAAGTAGGTCAAATATCTAGGTCAAGGTCACAAGGTCAATAATTATGATATGTGTATAAAGGTCTTGTCACAAGGAATACACATGTGAAATATCAAAGCCCTATCACTTACCAATCAAAAGTTATGGGGTGTGACACCCAAGTGTGACAGACAGACGGAGGGACGGATGGACGGACAGACGAACAACGGACAAAGTGATCCCTAAGTGTCGCTGTGCTTCGCAGGCGACACAAAAAGTCAACATCTTAAAAATAAATTCAGAGTATATTTGATAGCGTATGTGGCCAAGTTAATTCGAAGTATGAAAATAAGTACACAAAGCCAAACTAGCTATAGCTTGTCTTATTTAAAAAATCATTAAAAATCTAAAAGTTGATATTTTGACAAAATTCTTTCACAGTTTCATTTCTAGCGATAAATATAAAAATGAAAAGAGAAAAAAAACTGAAAAAGGGAAAAAAAAATTGTTGGGGTCCCGCCGGGGTTTGAAGCTACTCCCCATGGGTCCATTTGGCATGGAAAACATACATTATACCAATGTACAATCTTAAAAAATATTCCTTAAAAATCCAAAAGTGGATATCTTGACAAAATTCTTTCACTTGTAGGGTACCATGCATGAGTACCTCATACCTACAAATTGTCATGACAATCTGAAGAGTGGTTATAGAAAAGAAGCAGAAAATGTATGAAAATCAACCCCCCCTTCCTTTTTACATAAGAAAAAAAATCATAAAAAATCAAAAAAATAAATTTTAAGCATAAAATACATATCAAAGCATTAAGTAAGTTAAATATGATAAATATGTAGTAAATGAGTGTGTAAAATCATACACTTATTGAGTTATTTAAAGAAATAGTGCAAAAATGTGCATTTCTGACAAAGTCCGAAAAGACGTCAAAAACGCGTCAAAAATTTGACTTCGAAGTGGAACCAAAAATAACAACACTTCTTAAGACATCTCTCTAGATCATCCTGATGCTTTCGGTTTGTCGATACATGCTTCGGTTCTGAAGAAGAAGTTTGTCTAAGGAGGGTACCCCTCGTGACCTACTTTTGGCTGTGGTGGCGCCACCTGTTGACAGATCCGGACGAAAAACAACAACACTTGTAGGGGACCATGAGTACTTCATACCTACCAAGTTTCATCAAAATCCCTTCAGCCGTTCTGGAGAAGAAGTTTAAAATGTGAAAAGTTTACGACGACGACGACGACGACGACGACGACGCCGGACGCCGGACGCCGGACGCAACACTATGACAATAGCTCACTTGAGCCTATGGCTCAGGTGAGCTAAAAAGCGTTTGTCCGCGCGACTAAACATTTCACACTGAACTTTAATGATACGATAATTATGAGATCCCGATTAAACTGGCTATGTTTTGCTATACAATGTCAATGTCCATCATATAAATTACTCACTTTCTTCACTGTAAATACTGTTACAATACGAGAAATAGCCATGTGTAGCGCGGCTTAGGGTGCTTTTCTTCAGCGAAAAAACTTGGTGTCATCTACACTTTTTAAAGGAAAGCTCGAAAAATATACGGCGGGATTCATTATTGTTTTTTTTTTCCGAAATCAGTCCGAATTTGTGAGAAAATATGAAGTAATACTGTTTAGATGTGTACATTTATCTTTTTTATTTTTTTGGGGGGGTCATACTGTATCTCAAGAGATGCAAATTTTCACACTGCAACATTTATGGTTATATATTATATTTTTATGTTTCCATATCAACCGATCACTCCATAGCAACTCCTCAAATTCAAATTCATTATAGAGAGAGGACTCGTCTAAAAATAGATTTTATGACGTCATTGATACACTAAAAGCAATCAAATAATTTTTTTAATTAAGATTTTATGATTTTATGCGAATTTTGTCCAAAAGAAAGTTTTTGCTTGCTTATTTCATTTGAATGACACAGATTAAAGTCCCCAAGAGATATAAAGTCAGATTAAAGCAATTTGACCACTATCACCTTCGACCTCTAAATAAACAATGAAGGCACCCCAAACTATTTTGACGACATGTCAATTTTGAAAGTTGAGACTCTATAGTTTTATTTGGTATACAATTTAGCCTTGCGCTAAGAATGGCAATTTAACGTAAAATTTTAGGCTCTTGGTCACCCGACTATCATACTAGCTCTGATCGCTGTTTCAAAGAAATATATCATATATTTTTCGTTGTTTGTACAGCTCTTTGATATGCAGAAAGACTGGGATAAGACAAATGTCTTAAAATTTTCCGGCTCGCTTCTCGATCTCGCCTGTTTAGAAAGGTTTCAGTCATATCAATTTGTTTGTATTTTTATCGCGTCAACTACCACCTCCCATTTCAGAGAAAAAGAATCCAGGAGTACCCGAGGGCACATGTAGCCAAGTTCGATCAATTTCGGTTGATCGTTTTTTCAACGCAATCTAAATTTCTGTTATCAAAATTTCTTGAAATTTCTAAAACGTGGGTCCTGTAGCATCATATCCCACCCATCCTGCTACGTCTTTCGGTACCCTTTTTCGACATAGTAACTTTCATACTTTTTGGCATATTACATTGTTTAGATTTAGGATTAAGGATCACTGATGAGGGTTAAGTACCCGAAACGTGCATGTCTGGTCCACGTTGCCAATTTATTTGTTCTTAAATGATGCTATTCAATTTGAAGACGTTTACATTTATACCACTTGGTGAGTGTCACTGCTGGTGGACCAGGAGTCCCCGAGGGCACATGTAGCCAAGTTCGATCAATTTCGGTTGATCGTTTCTTCAACGCAATCTAAATTTCTGTTATCAAAATTTCTTGAAATTTCTAAAAAGTGGGTCCTGTAGCATCATATCCCACCCATCCTGCTACGTCTTTCGGTACCCTTTTTCGACATAGTAACTTTCATACTTTTTGGCATATTACATTGTTTAGATTTAGGATTAAGGATCACTGATGAGGGTTAAGTACCCGAAACGTGCATGTCTGGTCCACGTTGCCAATTTATTTGTTCTTAAATGATGCTATTCAATTTGAAGACGTTTACATCTTAACCCTATACTCCCTTTTTAATGTTTTTATTCCAGTTCGATCAGTGAATATAGATTACCCGGAACATTCGGAATCGGTTTGTTTGATAATGCCAAAACGGACAATGATTTTATTTCATTGTATGCGATTTTTCAATGAATAACCGACATATTTTAAGAAAACCAATACCAATGAAACTTCAAAACATTACAGTTCTCGAAAAGTGAATCTAAAAATAGTTAAAGAATATGCAAATTGCATCTGAACAAATTTTGTAAATCTAGGACATGTAAAGCGATTGCAGAAAATTTTGACTTTGCGTTTTAGCGTTAATCTACGTTATTCAAAAAACGCACTTACGTAAAGAATTAACCTAGGCGTCATTTAAGCCAAAATTTACGCCAAATATAGATTTACGCCTAACGAGGAACTCACGGTTCAATGACAAATATGGAGAAAACCATATCCCTATCAAGAAGTACAAACAGCTAATTATCAAGTCATTAAACTAAGGGCATACCAAACAAGGATAAAACTAGAACTAAGGCAAAGAAACAGAAAAAAAAAAGAAATTACCATATGAAGGGAAGTGAACTTCCTGCGAAGGTGTGAGATCAAGTGCCAAGGAAGATTGAACATCTTCTGCTTGCATGCAACACCCGCCACTTCAATTCGATAGGAAGGTCACAATCGGTAAATCCAACAATTCAGTAGAAAGGTTACAATCTGTTACGCCCACAAAGGGAGAGAAACGTACAAATTGGTATGCCATAGCATAAAAGGTATACGTCAGAATATCATTTATGACTCTGGATAAGGGAACGTCATAGTGTGCTAGCATTTCACCATGTCGACCATATAACTTTCTCAGTGACGATTTTAGTCTGCCACAAATGTATCCTCGACTGAGAAGCTTAACTGAAAGCCGTCTAGCTCTTAGAAGAAAGTCTGAGAACTTGGAGCTTACCCGAGCATAACGTATTAATTGAGAAATGAAAACGCCATATGCTGGTGACGAATAGATATTGCTACTCAAAAAAGGAAAATTTGTGATATTGAAATCAAAGTCTTCATGTTTGTCATTGAGTGAGGTGTCTGTAGTACCAAGGGCGTCAAATGACAACATGATATTCAAATAGGACGCTGAATTATTGGTCTCTGTCGTTTCTTTTACTTCAAGTTCAACGGGATAGATTGCGCCAAGGTAATCTGCAAATTTTGGATTATTGATGGACAGTAGATCATCAATGTATCTATACGTGAAGTTGAAGTTAAGAGCTAAGTGTTTTTTGCCCTCAGAGATCAAGGATTGAATAGATTCAGATTCGTATGAGTATAAAAATATGTCAGCACGGAGCGGGGTACAATTGGTTCCCATTGGAATGGCAACAACCTGTTGGAAGACCTTACCTCCAACCTCGATGATGCTAGTTTGAGCTTATCTCATGGACATCTTTGTTTTTTCATCTTAAGTTTGTGATTTGATTTTGATAGACAATTTTCACCGTGACAAAGATCGCAATTCGTACTTCGCACTTTAATCATGATAGAAAGTTATATTTGTGGGTTGCCAACAGTACAGTAATTCCAATATACAAATTCCATTGAGTATACTTATAAAAATGTAGATGACTTTATACGTGAACGGCAGATACGCCACTGATTCTTCAATGTTCGAAGTGCGAAGTACGAAATTCGAAGTGCGAAGTCCGTCGCGGTGAAAAAAGTCTATAATTAAAATCGTCCGGATAGAAGTATACTAAATTTTCCTTTTTGTGCAATTTTTGTTTGATTTACCATAGGGTTACAGTACATACAAATAAGAGCTATAACTTTGAGATGTCCCCTCGGGTCCAACCCGGTGGTTTCAGTTTTTTTTCATGAAAATCATCATTATTGCACTAAAAGTTCATGATAAAATTTTGATCAAAATCGCCCGGTTAGAAGTACTTTTCTTTTGCTTTTGAACCTAGTCTCTTAAATGACGGATCCTTACAGCAACACTTATAGGAGACCATGAATACTTCATTCCTACCAAGTTTCATTAAAATCCTTTCATTGGTCTTGAGAAGATGTCCAATATGCATGAAAATATCATCCCCTTTTCATTTTTACATCAAAATGAGAAAAATAAAATTTTCAACCGAAATCAATAAAAAAAATCATTGAATGAGTCAAATATACGTAATATCCAATACATTAGTACACAAAACCACAAGTTTATAGAATTACTTAAATAAACAGTTAAAAATGAGCATTTCTGGGAAAGCCCTAATAGAAGTCAAGAACGTGTCTAAAAATGTAATTCGGAGTGGAACCAAACATACCAACACTTCTTAAGACGCCATTCTAGACACTCCTGATGCTTTCGGTTTGTCGATATGTGCCTCAGTTCTGAAGAAGAATTTTGTCTAAGGAGGGTAGCCTCAATGACCGACTTACTTTTGCCTGTGGTGGCAACCCTGTTGACGGATTCGGAAGAAAAACAACAACACTAGTAGGGGATTATGAGTACTTCATTCCTACCAAACAAAGGAGGAGATCTCCAACAGCAATCGGTTGCAGCACCCACAACAAAACTCCAAAACATCCAATGCAAAAACAGTAGACATTCACAAAAAAGGACGCAAAACAAAAAGGAAATGGGAAATCAACTCTCACCATAGAAACATAAAACACAATAGACCACACATAAACCAACGAGACCAATTGGCAACCGGTGCCGACTTAGGACGGCCATCTGTCACGCAAGTAGCAGACGGTGTTGTTATCAGCATTACGTGCGCACAACCCTTCCACTTTTCCGATTACACAGAGGTCTCGACTAACGCACAATTGAGGTGTAAAATAAACTCTTTACTGTTAGATGAACATACAAACAAAAACTATGACGCAGGGGCCCAAGAAACATACATATGGATATGTAAATGGATATAAAAACAGAAAGCATATAGAATACAATCTTTGCTCTGCCGGCTGTAGCGAGCTTGCTCATGCAAGTGATTAACCAAGGAATCCGACTGACATTCAGAGAGAACAGGTGGTCGGGGCCCTGTCTTCTCTAAAGAAGACAGGGCATGTAATGGAGCCCCGTCGTCCGAGTCAGTCAGAGCAGAGTGCAATTCTTTTAAAGAATTCGAAGGAACAAGACTGTTAACTTGTCAAGTACCAAGCTAAGTGTCTGTCTGTTGTCTGAAGTCGTAAAAGGCGTTTGATGATTCTGACATAATTTTGATGGTAATTCTGTCTACCTTTGATCCTTCTTATTTTGTAAATTATGTCATCGTAAAATGCAGTTTGTGAAATACCTAAAGTAATATACTCTGCTACTTGCATGGATCCGAATTTCAAAAGAAGTTGGCAATAGTATTTGCAAAATTTCCAGAAAGTCTTACTATTTTTTGAAAGTGAAAACCTTGACCGAAAAGTTTCTTTGTAATTTGTAGATTTCTACTATAAAAATTCAAAACATCAGTACATGCTCAAGCAGACCGGATGAGCTGTGAAATATAAATACCGTATGACGGTTATCTAGGAACATCATCGTCAAGCCAGGGAAAATATACTATATTAAATCCAAAATCATATCTTTTGTCATGCATACTTGTATGAATCTCTCCATTGGCAATTTTGATATTGAAGTCAAAAAATAGCAATCCAAGGAATGCTTGTGTCGCCTGCGAAGCGGTTTGATTATTATTCTAGAAAGTGGATCAAAATTATTGGTATCAGTAGAAAAGTCTTGTCATATGAAATTCATTTGAAATATCAGACCTCTTAATTACAAATTAAAAGATATGGTCATTCTCAAATTTTCAGAAAAGAGTGTCAATCATCTAAGTCAAGGTAACTACA
This sequence comes from Pinctada imbricata, assembly GCA_033119305.1. NCBI lineage: Eukaryota > Metazoa > Mollusca > Bivalvia > Pterioida > Pteriidae > Pinctada > Pinctada imbricata. The sequence goes on along the minus strand of VSWD01000012.1, from coordinate 27,439,096 downwards.
TAAAAATTGGTAACAAAAAGGTCTCATCATAAGAAATATTAAATACCTATCACCTACAAATTAAAAGATATATACAACCTTAGAAAAAAAGGTCAAATAGCTAGGTCATGGTCAAAAGGTAAAAAATTATGGTATGTTTAGAATGGCATTGTTACAGGGAAAATACATGAGAAATATCAAAGCCCTATCACCTTCCAATCAAAAGATATAGCCAATATTACTTTTCTTGAAAAATAGGTCAAATATTTAGATCAAGGTCAAAAGGTCAAATTTTATGGTCTGTGTAGAAAGGTCTTGTCACAAGGAATGCACATGTGAAATACCAAAGCCCTATCACTTACAAATCAAAAGATATATCCATTCTTAATTTTTTGGAAAAGTAGGTCAAATATGTAGGTCAAGGTCTAAAGGTAAAAGATCATGGTATGTGTAGAATGGCATTGTTACAAGGAAAATACATGTGAAATATCAAAGTCCTATCACCTACCAATCAAAAGATATAGCCAATATTACTTTTCTTGAAAAGTAGGTCAAATATCTAGATCGAGGTCAAAAGGTCAAATTTTATGGTCTGTATAGAAAGGTCTTGTCACAAGGAATACACATGTGAAATATCAAAGCCCTATCACTTACCAATAAAAAGATATATCTATTCTTATCTTTTTTTCAAAAGTAGGTCAAATATCTAGGTCAAGGTCACAAGGTCAAAAATTATGGTATGTGTTGAAAGGTCTTGCCATAAGGATAGCACATGTGAAATATAAAAGCCCTATCACCTACCAATCAAGAGATATATCCATTCTTAATTTTTTTTGAAAAGTAGGTCAAATATGTAGGTCAAGGTCACTAGGTAAAAAATTATGGTATGTGTAGGAAGGTCTTGTCACAAGGAATACACATGTGAAATATCAAAGCCCTATCACTTACCAATCAAAAGTTATGGGCTGTGACACCCAAAGTGTGACAGACAGACAGACTGACAGACGGACAGACGGACAGACGGACAACGGACAAAGTGATCCCTAAGTGTCGCTATGCTTCGCAGGCGACACAAAAAAGTGTTTCTGTGTTTGTAACATTTGCCTTGTTAAAAGTCAATTCTTGTGGAGAAATAGCATTTCTATACTTTTCAAAAACAGGATTGTCGATAGTAGAGAATATGTTATTTATCGATGGCAAATGTATATTGATTCTTCATGTTGCGATTTTGAATTAGATAGAATGTAATTGTTTTGAAACTCAATAATAGTTTTACATTCAAAGTAAATTGATAATCTAATCTAATCTTAGTTCAATGGTCATAACTTAGATTAAACATTCTGCTGTAATTCCTTTCATGCACATCAATATTTTATAGAGCGGAGCAATTTTCTTGTACTGTTCTGAAAATTCTTGTGATTACTCTTTGATCTTACCTGAGCGGTTCCGTATATTTTCGTCTATCTCAGGCCGCAAAAGATGTACAGAAGGAGCCCTATGTGTCAACTGAACGGTAGCCAAATCGACGGTTACATCCAGTTCCTTTCTCGTAAAGGGATCGATGACGCTGATGTCCCCATACCATCCAGATGTTACTTTACCACATACATTGTCTGTAGAATCATCATGAATTGATCCTCCAGGCTGTCTTACTCTGATTACATTTTCCTCTCCTATCAATAATTCCTGTCGATTGTTTTCAACGTTCCTCTTCAGATCGGTGTAGGAAAAGAAAACATGGGCACATGAAATGAATCCTGTTTGATATATTCCATTCTGTGTGAAAACTCCAAGAGAACCACTTTCTCCCCGACCTAAAGCTCCTATGCTGCATCCAAGCCCAAGGGGATCATTTACATCAGCTGGGCCAGTAGCAACTGCATATCCTTCACGGATATCAGTAGGGGTATTTTCAATACATTCTGGAAACTTTTCTTCTTCGAGTGGAATGTACCCTTTTAGTGAGCAATAAAGCACAATACACGGCGTCTCAATTATCTCATTTCCCTTGACTTTGAAGCACGATGAACTGACTGACTGCAAATTACTGTGCTTCGCATAAAGCTTATCTAAATGCTTCTTGATTTTTTCTTCAATTCCCTCTAGCGCATCACATGAACATTCTTTATGCTTTCCGATCAAATATTTATTGATCTTAATGTTTTCATCTGAATCTAGTCCTTGATTAATTGTTACCACTGGAATGCCTAAAAACCGATGCGGCTCGACATCCATTATTCCAATTCTTTCTTTTTCTTTGTTAATGAAATGTACAATCAGTTCTTCTTCTTCTTCATTTTCTTTCCTTGCAGGGAAAATCTGAATTGTAGATTCAGAGCTATACTGTTTCTTGAACTCATCTAATATAGAGTTGCTTGTTCCTAAAGAAAACAAACAAAGAATATATTTGTAAATTGGTTTAGCTATAGCGCGGAATGAATGTCAAAATTTTCACATTTCTGCCTAGGCAAAAATAATCCTGCCTAGGCAGACTTCGATTTTTGCCTAAGCAAAATGGAATTTGAACCATCCAACCAAATATTGTACTCTATGTCTTCCGAAATGGAAGTAACCAGATGTGACAGCTCTACCGAATTTAAGCGGTGGGTGTTGCTTGCAAGCATGAGATGCTTACTTTTCCTGGGCACCTGGTGTCACTCCCATATCGGGAGTTCGCTTCTTTTCATATGGTGGAGGTTTTTGTTTGTTTGCTTTGGTTCCTGTTTTACACTGATTTTGTGTGCCTTCGGTTTCTGATTTTCTTAATTATCGATTTTGTGCTATATACAGGGATATGGTCATTATCCATATTTGTCATTTTGCTTAAACAAACAAAATTCTGCTTAGGCAAAAATCGAATTATGCCTCGGAAAAAAATCGAATTATGCCTAGGCAAAAATCGAATTATGCAATATTCAATTTCTTTGTAGGCAAATTTTACAAGCGATTAACTATATCAACCAATGAAAAAGCGAATTTACAGTAAATTGCGCATGCCCAGTATCATGAGTATTTGAGGTAGAGGCAATGTAAACATAGAAAACCAGATCCATGTCTCAACCTCTCATAATTCTAAAAGAATAACACGATCTAAAATGTTTTTGGTTTGGATGATGAGGTTGAGACCAAGCCGTCGGCAGTGGGAAGGGGAATGAGGAATTTGACGTAAAAATGGAGACACATTAATTTCGGCAATTCCAGGGGGGTCCTGACCCCTTTGACCCCTCTAGATCCTCGGGAGATGGTTGAGACCAAGCCGTTGGCCGATAGCGTTGGGAGGACAGCCAAATTTAACGTAAAACGAAGAAAAACATCACTCTTGGCTTATTCCTATACTGGTTAAGAGATCCTTGTTTAGCTAGGCTTAGCAAGTATTGGGAGGACAATATTTACGAAAAAAGTTAACGAGGGGGGTGTAGGGGGAAATCCAAAAATCCAGTCCTCCATGAGCGACTAGTCAGGGGCGGATCTACAATTTTTGTCGGAAAAGGATAGGTTATATGGTGATATATGTTGAAATATGCGCGCGAACACGTATAGAGTTTTAATTTTACAGTACCACGGTATTTAACCCATATACAAATAATTCCGGAAGTCGATGCGTTCTAAGGCGAGATCATGGAAGCATGACAAGACTTTTAAGGTAAAAACAACAACTATCTCAATATAAGCTAAATGATTTACATTAAAGTACCATATGTTTCACAGGGATTAAACTATCAATAACGAAGTTTTACCGTAAATAGGTTTTAAATACTACCATTTGAACATCTGCATATAACTTGCATAAATTATCTCTCACATTTTTTTTTTGTTTTATAGACGTTTTTATCCTCGGTTACACACGATTTCGGTAAACTTCGGAACTTGTCATTTGCCTATACAGTATGTAGAAATATGTCACGTATACTTAGGTAAGAGTGTAAACGCTTCCACGATCAGCCAATCGCTTAAATGAACTTTACATCGTGGGATTAAAACGAAACATGTAGTAAACCACGTGTAAACATTTGCTTATTCACTGTCTTTTTAAAAATCTCACAAAAAAGAGAAAAAATAGCAATCAATTTAATTTATGTCGTACTTATGTTAAACGTCTTTGAATTCAAAAGCATCGTTTAAGAACAGATAGATTTTCTGCATGGACCAGACATGCACGTTTCGGGTACTTAACCCTCTCAGTGATCCTTAATCTAAACAATGTTATCTTGCCAAAGAGTGCGAAAATAATTACGTCCAAACATTTACCGAAAGACGTAGCAGGATGGGTGGAATATGATGCTGCAGGACCAACATTTTAGAAATTTCATGAAATTGTGATAACAGATCTAGAAATTTACGAATTCGTTGAAGAGAGATCAACCGAAGTTGATCGAACTTGGCTATATGTGTCCTCGGGGACTCCTTTTATCCACCAGCAGTGACACACATTAAGTAGTACAAATGTTAAACGTCTTCAAATTCAATAGCATCATTTAAGAACGGATACATTTTCAGCATGGACCAGACATGCACGTTTCGGGTACTTAACCCTCGTCAGTGCTCCTCAATCTAAACAATGTAATATTGACAAAGAGTGTGAAAATAATCATGTCCAAACATTTACCGAAAGACGTACATGTAGCAGGATGGGTGGGATATGATGCTGCAGGACCCACTTTTTAGAAATTTCAAGAAATTTGAAGAGCCTTCAATATATGTAAAATTTCATTAATTGCAAAATCTATAGATATTATGTTGCGTTCAAATAACCGAACATGGACAATCGAACACTTTCAAAGTACCTACAGCATATAATGCGGCTTGAATGGAAGGCAGGTGTAGTCTGCTATGTACATGTGCGTTTGTTTACAAAATCCTGAATGAAGATTAGCCTTTATTTAGCTATGATTTTTAGCTCTTTTTAAATATTTGATATAGACTGTGAATATATCTAGTATATAAACACATATAAAAATGCTGTGTATCTATATACATATCAAACTAATATCTATACATTTATTGAATACAAAAACGAGAACTATATGTGTACATGTACACTGTAGCTCCCTTTGGCTCATTTTCTCCTTCGACTTCACTTTCAATGTCACGGTCATCCTCTAAGGTCAATATCTGTCCAATGCCAAGCCAAATACTATTTTCTTTCCTTTTATCGTTTATTACATTTCTCTTTTCAGATTTTATAACACCGATTGTCGATTCCTTTTCGTCCCTCTTGTTATTCGTCCACCATGTTGTTTTGTTTTGCTACAGTACTAGCCTTATGCAAATAAGTGCTTACATGTGTTCGCATTCGGTCTTCTACGGAGAAAAGTATGCTATATTAGGGTACCCATTTTATAAGCAATAAATGATCATAGCGAAGGCATATGTGACTGTTGCAACCAGCTAATTTCTTATTTCTAAGCATGATAGACTCGCTTCCACTAAAAATTAGACAAAAACCGTTCATTCATGGTTTGATCTTGACCAGACCTAGTGTAATTCTTTCCTTAGTCTTTGGAGTAAATAGGTATATATTGCATTGATGAGTCCTGAAGAATACTTATCACCCGTCTATAGTAATAATAATAATAACAAAGAAGGCCGTGTACCCCTGACAACTAGTGTCCAACGTTCACGAAACGGATTTAATCAACATTTCTTCAGTTTCATCAATAAATTACTTAATAGATACCAAAGCTTCATTATACAAACGAGAATTAGTCAATATAAGTACTAGTATCATCGGGTACAACGCAGCATTGCGGGGGCTTGTTGTGTTGTGACGCGGGGTCTTGTGCTGAAGCGATGAAAACAGACCGAGTTGTGCATCAGCTTCTATAACTCCAGAAGAAAGATACCTAGGCTCCTTAAACTGATCCCACGAAACTCAGCAAATATCAAGGAATGTTCCTATTTGCTTAATTTCGTTTCACAGTCGTTTGTTCTCTCAAACACTTTAACACTATATCGCGAGTTGGACGATCCAAATAGGGAAATAGTTTCAATAGGATTTTGGTGCCTTTAAATAGGATTTTACGCATACGTTCATACCTTGTCATTGATAATGGTAATATATTTCTAGTTTGAATGCTTTCAGGTGGTAATACAGCGTAATAAATGAAATATTCTACAATTATTGATGTTGTGTATGGGGGCTTGTTTCCATGTTGTGAATGGGTGTATGTTCTGTCGCAGAACACTGTTTAACATCACAGGTTAAGTTTTATTGACTTTATTGGCAGAAAATAATGAAATGTATACTATTTTTATGAAAAAAGTATATGTCAACGAGCTTCCACTTGATTTATGACCTTCCAAAGAAGTACATGTCCATTTTTTTTCTAGATTTATCCCAAATTTGCATCATATCATTAATGTTAATAATGTTAAACATATCATTAAATTAACCCCTGTTATTTTAAACCTGATGCATGAATTTATTTGGCCATTCTTTTAATAACGAAAGAAGGTCTAAACCAGTATATGACGGGTTTAAGTACTTTGTTAACATGCCAATAAGCGGAAAAATTGCTATCTTACTCTAAGTTAACTTATCTTTCAAAAATAAAAATAAATGTAGCAATCATCGCACAAAATTTTAAGTTTTTGTTAAAAAATGCTGGCAAGACATCCCCTCCGTGCTCTATTTGGATTTATATCTCCTGAACCGTTCATCTAAATCACTCAATTTTTCATCCATATATCAATTGGAAATAGAACTGATCAAAAAGTGAATTTTGTAACCCATCTTATAAAATTTACCCATTATATCAGTAATATATAAACGCCTGCAACGGTTTTAAGCAGATGACGTCACGTGATGCATTTGGCAAATTAAACGTCAAATCAAGTCAATAAGAAAAAAACCCGTCCCGAATGAAATGGGGCGATGGAAACAAGATATTTATCGTATGAATAGAATTATAAATGAATAGAATATATCCAGACAAATGAATACGCAAAGAAAATTACTAATACTTGAATGTAAGTTCAATCACACGTTATAAATTATATACAGGCTTAGTACCTGCATGACGAGGAGAAAAGCCGGGAAGGGCTAAAATTGGCCTTGTCACAGAATATCTTTTTGATTTTTTTTTTTTTTTTTGAATTCCTATATTTAAGAAATATCATATTTATTTCCACATGACATCTGTTTTCTTCTAAGAAAGAATAAACAATAGCACGTACAACGTCGTTTTGAAAGGACGTCGCCTTATAGTTGGTCGGCGTTTTGAAACCTATCTGTCATATATAAGAATCTGGGTTTCAAAACAGAAAACATTTAAAAAGATTTTTTTTTAAATTAAGAAAAAAAAAAAACCCCCAAATAATCCTTATAGACAATGTAAAATGCAATTAACCGATATATATCAGTAAAATAATGCTGCAATTGAGTTAATTCTATCTTCGATTAATATTATAAACGTTCTACACCCTATACCCCACCTTTTTTTTTACTGGTCTACTTGCACATATTTCATGTTACCATTATAGTTGTTAGTTGACAAATTCTTTCCTGACTGTAATACAAATAAGTTTTACATGTACAATGTAAGACGATGAAAACAGTATTTCTTGCATTTAGGGATTGATGGAGATCATAATTATGATGTTTGTATGTTAGCATACGTCCTTTTTTATCAAACATGCTGGGATATTCAGCATTAGGGCATCCAACGTGAGTCAAGGTCATCCTCAAGGTTATAAGGTGATATATGTTGAAATATGCGCGCGAACACGTATAGAGTTTTTATTTTACAGTACCATGGTATTTAACCCATATACAAAGAATTCCGGAAGTCGATGCGTTCTGAGGCGAGATCATGAAAGCAAGACAAGACTTTTAAGGTAAAAACAACAACTATCTCAGTATAAGCTAAATGATTTACATTAAAGTACCATATGTTTCGTAGGGATTAAACTATCAATAACGAAGTTTTCCCGTAAATGGCCATTTGAACATCTGCATATAACTTGCATAAATTATATCTCACATTTTTTGTTTGTTTTATAGACGTTTTTATTCTCGGTTACACACGATTTCGGTAAACTTCGGAACTTGTCATTTGCCTATACAGTATGTAGAAATATGTCACGTATACTTAGGTAAGAGTGTAAACGCTTCCACGATCAGCCAATCGCTTAAATGAACTTTACATCGTGGGATTATATATAGAACGAAAAATGTAGTAAACCACGTGTAAACATTTGCTTATTCATTGTCTTTTTAAAATTCTCACAAAAAAGAGAAAAAATAACAATTAATTTAATTTAGGTCGTACTAATGTTAAACGTCTTTGAATTCAAAAGCATCGCTTAAGAACAGATAGATTTTCTGCATGGACCAGACATGCACGTTTCGGGTACTTAACCCTCGTCAGTGATCCTTAATCTAAACAATTTTATATTGCAAAAGAGTGCAAAAATAATTACGTCCAAACATTTACCGAGAGACGTACTAGTTAACGTAGCAGGATGGGTGGAATATGATGCTGCAGGACCAACATTTTAGAAATTTCATGAAATTGTGATAACAGATGTAGAAATTTACGAATTCGTTGAAGAGAGATCAACCGAAGTTGATCGAACTTGGCTACATGTGTCCTCGGGGACTCCTAATCCACCAGCAGTGACACACATTAAGTAGTACAAATGTTAAACGTCTTCAAATTCAATAGCATCATTTAAGAACAGATAAATTTTCAGCATGGACCAGACATGCACGTTTCGGGTACTTAACCCTCGTCAGTGCTCCTCAATCTAAACAATGTAATATTGCCAAAGAGTGTGAAAATAATCATGTCCAAACATTTACCGAAAGACGTACAATGTACATGTAGCAGGATGGGTGGGATATGATGCTGCAGGACCCACTTTTTAGAAATTTCAAGAAATTTGAAGAGCCTTCAATACATGTAAAATTTCATTCATTGCAAAATCTATAGTAGTCCGGCTGAATGGTGAAATAATTGTGCAAATTTTCAGGAAAGCGTGAAACTTGGCACAATTGTTCTTAAGGCCATACTTTACAATATTAGCTATGGACCCACCTCGAGAAATCAAAATGACCACTGTTTTCAAGATGGCCGCCATTTTCGAGAAAAAATTCATTTTCACTTGTTAATTAAAACCTTCTATACCGTTTATGTTACGATCAAGTCAAACTTATTCACGAAAATGTTAGATTCTCCATTTAAGATATTTTTGGCCTAAACAGGTCAACATGAGCCGTGATCACGAAAAGATTGCGTCATATGACGTTACGTCATCTTTCTCTGTATGAAGAAACTTTGGATGTTTTCTATTTTCACTGTTACAAGTCGTAGAAAGTTGAAATTGGTATCAAATGAGAGCGTACGAAAAGCCCGTTCGTGTGTTTTAAGGTTTGTAAATCAAATTCTCAGTAATTCGTGACTATTGTTACGTTAGTGACCGTTAGTTATAAGTTGTTTTCAGTTTCGTGCTTAAACATCGACGGCGGTTTGACAGTAAGTGTTTTGAATATATTTCCCTGACATTGTCGCCATAGCACTTTCTATATAGACACGACGTAAGACAGTGCATGAATTTTATATATTGTTTTCAGTTTCGTGCTTAAACATCGACGGCGGATGCGGCTAGCCAACAGGGGATGCTTACTCCTCCCGGGCACCTGGTCCCACCTCTAGCTTGCTAGGGGTCCGTCGATATTGGCATATTGTGAAATTTCCTACTATCAAATTGCGAAGAAAAATATCTAAACATTGGAAAAAGGAATAAGAACACTGAATTTTAGACGTTAACTTCCATTCTTTGTCTCAAAATGATAATGAATTAAAACATCTTATTTGTCATAATTTCTTAGAAGTAGTGGTGACAAAATAGTTCCTAGAACGAAAATCATAGTTTTAATTATGCCATTGTGTGTAAATAGGCTACTTATCAACGAAAACGGAGAAATATGGTCATCCCCGCAAAGACAAAAATGAAGTATTGGGACGTTTTATAAGGAAACAAAGACATGAGTAAACTTATTCTTTTTGTAGCATTTCGATCGAAAATGGACTAAAACTAAATTTTAACAAAACAATTTATTGATAGGCTTGAAGCCTTTAAAGGAAATGTATGAAAAAAATTGGCGAAATATGGTCTTTTTTCGATATTTAGGTCATGAATAACCATATTTGTGTGGAATTCTTGATTTATAGATGTCATTATTCTACAAGTAGATATCTTAAATGAATATCCTGTCAAGTAATCGAGAATGACCTTCCAAACCCCTCTTTCAGACGCTATATTTGTTAAAAAATATTTCCTATTTACTTTATGTCATATTTAAATATCATAACTGATTCCCGAAGTCATAAATGTCTCTTAAGGATTTTTGCTCACCTTTTTAATCAAATAGATTTCAAAATTTTGGAATAATTCTAAAAATGACGATAGTTTTAAATGGCAAGGTGGACTATTTGTCCTTTAAAATGAACATATACATGTAGCATAAATAGCGATCAATAATAGCAAATGGACTTGATAGGACCTATCATTATAAAATATTTAATTGTCTATAGTTATATTGGCATAAATTATGCAATATTTACAACTGTTATAACAGAAATACCAGTGGGAACCATATTTTTGTAATAACTTAAAGAATGTTAGTGTGCTTCTAAGTTGCTTTCAGACGATTCAGTACAAATTGTAGACTATCACACTTATATACTTTTGATGTCTTATAATCATTAGTCCCATTTGAAAATGTTTTGATGTCGTCTCTGGTGTTGCGCCTTCCTTTTCATATCTTGTCTCTTGTTTTGCTTTTGCATTGTTGTTTTCAAGTTTGGGTGTTTGGGGGATTTTTTGCTGAGGGTGCTGCAACAGAGATTGCTTCCTTTTTAAAAAAAAAATTTAAACTTTATTTATTTTACAACGTTTGACAAACAAGTTACACAACTTATATTAATGGCTCACGTTGGCTCAGATGTTGGCGTGAGGGGGTCCAAAGAGCAGGAGGAAACCGGAGTACCCGGAGAAAAACCTCCTGCAGAGGCCTGGGTGGGGGACCACCTACCCTCCCACATAAGACCCTTCGCCGAATCTGGGATTCGAACCCGGGACATTAGAGGTGAGAAGCGAGCGCGCTACCACTGCGCTAACCCGGCCGTTTATAAATTCTAGTATTAAAATATTTCAATTTATCCAAGGGTTGTTCCTATTCGGTTCTGCTTCAAAACCATCTAAATTCGATAAGAAAGATAAATCCCAATATATTAAACTTTGGACAAAGAAAGACATATACATGTATATGATGCAAGGATGGTCACTCCAGAAGCTTAAAAATTTAGGATTTGCAAAATACTCTATGTATGATTCATAGGGATGAAAACAGTACTTTTTACGTTTCGTTGTCACTTCTACCCATTATGAAAATCAATGACGAAACTGTGAAGAGCGAAAAAGGTTTATAACTTAATCAGAGAAACAAGGGAATCTACAACAGAACTAGGTTGTAGCACCTGCAGCAAATCACTGAAACATCCCTATGAGACGCAAATGGGACAAGGAACTAAGAACATTAAGCTTTAAACATGAAAGGCTACACACAAACCAATGAGTAATTCTTCTCCTTTCTTTAATATACTTATTTCAGTAGTTTGAGTTAAAGAAGATCCTGACGATAATCTCAACAGCACTCATAATTGAGCACCAGTTTGAGCATCGACGGACCCCTTGCAAGCTAGAGATAAGACCAGGTGCCCGGGAGGAGAAAGCATCCCCTGTTGGATAGCATCAACTGCCGTCGATGTTCGCGCACGACAAAAATATATAAAACATGCACTGTCTTAGGTTATGTCTATATAGAAAGTGCTATGGCGAAAATGTCAGGGAAAATATTCAAATCACTGTCAAACCCTTCTCGGGGAACTTTTTTACGAGCTCCACACGGCAAAGGACAAAGTGAACAATAGATTAAAAAATGTGAGCGAAAAATGTTCGTTTAAAATATTTGTCCCTTCAAAAACCCAAAGAATTTGAAAATTGAATCATACTAATAATACGTAACGTAATGTAAATAAATGTTTTCTAACGAATAATATAACGTCTGAGCAATTAGAGAAGAGGGGATGGGGTATCGTCAATTTTCGTAAGAAACTCGGTAATATTCTTATTCTTTTGAATAAGAACATACAGGTAAAACCTACAAGAATCTTACATATAAATGGATATTAAGGATGCAAATATACATCATAACAAATACCATAACAGTACTCTGAATTCGAAACAAAATTATTTACTAAATTGAAAACACACACACACGATCTCTCTATAAGTTTTCATTTGATATCAATGTCAACTTTCTACGATCAGTAACAGCAGAGATGGAACACATCTTTGTACAGAATAAAGTTACGTAACGTCATATAACGTCAGATCACGCTTCATGTTGACCTCTCGATGATTAAAAATATCACAAATGCAGATTCTATCATTTTCATAAATAATTTTTAATTGGCCCTTACTTAAACGGTAAAAGTACTTGAATTATAAAGTGAATACTGATCATTTTTTCCTAAAAATGGCGGCCATCTTGAAAATAGCGGTCATTTTGATTTCTCGAGATGGGTCCATAGCTAATATCATAAAGAATAGTCTAAGGAACAATTGTGCCAAGTTTCAAGCTTTCCTGAAAATTTGCACAATTCATCCATTTATTTGCACGAATCAGCTGGACTATAGATATTATGTTGCGTTCAAATAACCGAACATGGACAATCGAACACTTTCAAAGTACTTACAGCGTATAATGCGGCTTGAATGGAAGGCAGGTGTAGTCTGCTATGTACATGTGCGTTTGTTTACAAAATCCTAAATGAAGGTTAGCCTTTATTTAGCTATGATTTTTAGCTCTTTTTAAATATTTGATATAGACTGTGAATACATATAGTATATAAATACATATAAAAATGCTGTGTATCTATATACATATCAAACTAATATCTATACATTTCTTGAATACAAAAACGAGAACTATATGTGTACATGTACACTGTAGCTCTCTTTGGCTCATTGTCTCCTTCGACTTCACTTTCAATGTCACGGTCATCCTCTAAGGTCAATATCTGTCCAATGCCAAGCCAAATACTATTTTCTTTCCTTTTATCGTTTATTACATTTCTCTTTTCAGATTTTATAATACCGATTGATGATTCCTTTTTGTCCCTCGTGTTATTCGTCCCCCATGTTGTTTTGTTTTGCTAAAGTACTAGCCTTTTGCAAATAAGTGCTTACATGTGTTCGCATTCGGTCTTCTGCGGAGAAAAGTATGTTATATTAGGTTACCCATTTTATAAGCAATAAATGATCATAGCGAGGGCGTATGTGACTGTTGCAACCAGCTAATTTCTTATTTCTAAGCATGATAGACTCGCTTCCATTTTAAATTTGACAAAAACCATTCATTCATAGTTTGATCTTGACCAGACCTAGTGTAATTCTTTCCTTAGTCTTTGGAGTAAATAGGTATATATTGCATTGATGAGTCCTGAAGAATACTTATCACCCGTCTATAGTAATAATAATAATAACAAAGAAGGCCGTGTACCCCTGACAACTAGTGTCCAACGTTCACGAAACGGATCTATTACGCCTAAATAAATTCTGTGCAATTTCATCGTCGACGGCGTTTTAAATACCTGTCGTTAGAGATAGATTATTGTGTCTGTAGCGGTTTGTGAATGTTGTTCATCTAACATGTCATTAGACTCGTTACAGGTAGATTTTTGTAAATAAATTCTGTGCAGTTTCTTTGTAGATGGCAGGGATTCCATTTACCTGGACAGTGTGTGCGGTGAAGCAAAACATAACGGTCCCCATTTATTTTGTAGTTCAGATATATAAAAATTCATAATTAAACAGAAGAAAGGAAGTAAAATGCAATTTTAGAAATCACGTATATAAGTAAATGTATTTACAATGTTTAAATGCTTCAAATTGAGGCACAAGCAGTTCCAAGATCATTTGACAGAAAATTATTCTTATAATATAATATGCTCTCTCTCTCGCCAAAATTAAAAAATAAGTTATACAAAATGCTATGTTTTTAGTTTTTTTAAACAAAAGTCAATTGAGATTTTATCGTGTCAATAATGATAATGTATAGTATAAAGGTACTTTCATAAAAAGTAACTATCGTACTAGATATTTTAAAGCAGCCTTTGCAATCTTCAGACGTTATGAATGAAACAACCAGATACTAGTAAAATGCATACATCAAATTATCACGACAGAGAGTACTATTCAGATAAAGTCTTATCTATTTAGAATTGATCGAACTTCGCTAAATGCCAGTTTGACAGGATTAAGTGGATGTACAGATGTACTCTACACCAAAACTATACAGTAAAATTGATAGAGCCAGCCCCCCCTCCCCTTTGATTTCTCTCAGTGTGTTGTCTGCTACAACAATGTCGCCAGGACATATTGCATGCTCGCCATGTTCAGTGTAAGCATCCTTAGATCGAAATGAAATTAAATCAGTGGCACCTTCTATAACGTAATAATGCGTCAATCCATGTTATGATGTTATCAATTTGACAGATTAAGTGTAATTTTTGGTGATCCAGATGTCTTAAATACATTTCCGTTGAATTAAAGACAGCTTCGTAAAAAAAAATCATTTTATGTGCCTATTTTTGATGCATGTAGTTCATAAATGCTTGAGTGTATTGCATATTTGCATCAGTAAATCTTTCTGCAGCATGGGCGGATCCAGGATTTTTTTTCCGGGGGTGGGGGGTCCTAAAGTCCGAATTTTTTGAGGAGCAAAAAAAAAAGGCAAACGCGCAAGAAAATAAAGTTATTGATTGATGATCGTCAGTTCTGTTTCCAATTATTAATAAAATAGGTGACCGGAGAGCAATGGCGAACAAAAAGCTTAAAATCTTGAATTTTCACAACATTGTTCTTGTTCTAATTATAATATGTAAATACAACAAATGGCGAGCGATAGCGAGCCAGCGAAATTTTTACCAAGAATTGGAATAAAATCCACCATTCGTGTCTTTTTCAGCTCCTTTTCGTCCTCTTAGTGCCAATGTTTATTGACCTATGTGTAATGTATATGCGTTTTATACATGTGCAGCAGCATTTGAAAATAACGTACATGTATGTAATAAATTCTGGCGAGCGGAAGCGAGCCGGAGAAAAATTTTTAGTGCTGACAGCAACATATTATCAAAATGGAAGATTTCTAATATAAATTCTTGATATATTTTTCAAATATTATGAAATCAAAAGGGGAATTGGGACTTAATTTTATGAAATATGTTCATTAATAAAAACAAATTTAGTTATGCTTCGAAAATTCCAGGGGGTCCGGACCCCCCCCCCCCCCCCCCCCCCCCCCTCTGGATCCGCGCTTGTGCAGATGGCTTTGAAAGTTTCTTTAATGTAAATGGTCCCGATGACAATGAACTTTTCATGGCTCTATTAATAGTTGTTTAAATGAGACCAGTGCAAATCACCAGGGGTGGATGCAGTTATAGGTATTGATATCACTGCTTATTTTAGTTTAAATAAGTTCAACTAAGAAAAAGTCATATTGAAAAAATAATTTCAACCTGAAAAAAAGTTCTTTGAAAAATGAATATCAATAAATATTGTTTAAACCAAACGAATTCCTTATCGTATCTCATTCTTTCCTCGTTAAAGGTGTACAATTTTCTAGATCCACTCCTGATTCATATCATGTTAGGTCTACTAACATCTGTACAGATTTTATGACAACGACCATGTTTACAGTAATAAGGATCTGTATCATGTACCTCGCCATTGTACTCCTAATCCTATAATTATAGCTTGTGACAGACCCTATCCGCGATGACAATGTTTATATTGGTTCTTTTCAATTTTGTAGAACATTTATACCCAGATACATACTAAACAGTCTGTCCAACATGTCGGACGTCGTTAGTCCATTGTACTTCTCCTGGACGTGAAACTCGCGTTTCTGCTGAATGAAACATATGTGACTTACGAAATTACGGTTACCATGGATTTTGTGAAAAATTAAGAAGTGAAATATCTGCATCAAATAACATGTCCGCTAAGACAATGAATCGTGACGATCAAGGCGACTGGCTAGATGCAAATGAATATTCCTTCTCAAAAATTTTATCGGCTGCAAGACAAGTTTCAAAATTTGGACCAAATCCACGCATGTGAAAGTCTTTGGGAGGTCGCCATTCATTGCCAAATAGTAATTCTTTGAACATAGTGGTGAAAAGAGATAAAGAAGATCCTGACGATAGTTTCAAAGTGGCGCGAAAAAAAATTAACATCCAAGTACTTTAGAACTTGACATTAAAACAGAGGAAATGAAATATATATAGGATCTCAAATGATTTTCTATTTCATACGGTATTTATGAAACGAGTTGTGTGAATTTTACATCCCCGAGCCTTGGCTAGGGGATTAAGTTCACACAACGAGTTTCATAAACTCTGTATTGAATAGAAACATCATTTGAGATTATTTTTATCACATGAAATATGACGTAATTGATCAAAATAACGTCAAAATGTTATAATTCGGACTTCATTCCTTGCAAATAACGCGCCAACGTCGCCGTTTCTATTGTGACGTCACAGAGGATCTGGAGCGCTTCATCCAATGACCACGCTCAAAAAGTGATATGTAACGTATTATCATAACACTGATAACATTTATTTGAATAAAGGGTGTATCATGTGATAAAATGAACTATGTGCAAAAGTAAATTCACTGGTGGACCTTCATTGTCTAAATGTTACTGAAAACAAAAACAGGAATTCTCATCTAAGGGTTTCGAAATCCCACAACAAACGAAATTATAAGGTGCGATCATGTGATGATGTACGTATGTGTGGCAGTCTTTGTTCCCATGAAAATGCGAGGACAGTCAGGGCTTGGAATACATAGAGAATTCCAAAGGAGCCATACGGGCTCCTAGTTCTAGAATTCAAGGAACCCGTGCCAAAAATCAAGGAGCCCGTAAATATTAAAGTTTTTTTTTTCTATTAATTACATAAGATAATTGATGAAAGCCAATTATTTATTGTGAAAGACCATCTTTGACAGCAGTTTCAACACAGCGTTGAAGTAAATCATTTGGGTCCAAGTAGTCTCTTACGAAGAAAGCTGACAATTTATTCACTTAGCCTAAAATTATAAGAGCGCTTCCCTCCCCCCCCCCCAAAAAAAAAACATTATATACTTTGTAATGAAATACTTAACATAAAGACATTATCCACTAATTAAATAGAACATTATATTATAAAATGTGCGTGTGTATATGGGTTCATGAATTGGGGTTTTTTTTCTTTTTGGTCATTTTATACAAGTTTCTTTCTTTTATTCTTTCTTTCTTTAGTCGCTATCCACAATACATGGCATGTGTAACATGCAACTCTGCAAAGTAATGGTTCATGTACTGAGGGGATTCGGGATTTAACACCGCTGCAATCAATATACTAGAAACGCCACCTACGAAGAAATTGCACAAAATTTATTTACAATAATCTAACGACACGTTAGGTGAACAGCATTCACAAACCGCTACAGACACAATAATCTATCTGTAACGACAGGTATTTGAAACGCCGTCGACGAAGAAATTGCACAGAATGTATTTAGGCGTAATAATCAACATTTCTTCAGTTTGATCAATAAATTACTTAATAGATACCAAAGCTTCATTATACAAACGAGAATTTGTCAATATAAGTACTAGTATCATCGGGTACAACGCAGCATTGCGGTGGCTTGTTGTGTTGCGACGCGGGGGCTTGTGCTGAAACGATGAAAAACAGACCGAGTTGTGCATCAGCTTCCATAACTCCAGAAGAAAGATACCTAGGCTCCTTAAACTGATCCTACGAAACTCAGCAAATATCAAGGAATGTTCCCATTTGCTTAATTTCGTTTCACAGTCGTTTGTTCTCTCAAACACTTTAACACTATTTCGCGAGTTTTTTAAGCTTTATTCATTTTACAACGTTTAACAAACAAGTTACACAACTTATATAAATGTCTCACGTTGGCTCACGTTGGCTCAGATGTTGGCGTGAGGGGGTCCAAGGAGCAGGAGGAAACCGGAGTACCCGGAGAAAAACCCCCTGCCGAGGCCTGGGTGGGGGACCACCTACCCTTTCAACATAAGACCCTTTGCCGAATCTGAGATTCGATCCCGGGACCTTAGAGGTGAGAAGCGAGCGATAGGGAAATAGTTTCAATAGGACTTTAATGTCTTAAAATAGGATTTTACGCATACGTTCATACCATGACATTGATAATGGTTATATATTTCTAGTTTGAATGCTTTCGGGTGGTAATACAGCGTAATAAATGAAATATTCCACAATTATTGATGTTGTGTATGGGGGCTTGTTTCCATGTTGTGAATGGATGTATGTTCTGTCGCAGTTCATACTATATTTTGGTTTATATTTAAGGTTCATAGTTACACCCTTTCCAAAACTCCCCAGAACACTGTTTAACATCACAGCTTAAGTTTTATTGACTTTATTGGCAGAAAACAATGTAATGTATACTATTTTTATGAAAAAAGTATATGTCAACGAGCTTCCAATTGATTTATGACCTTCCAAAGAAGTACATGTCCATTTTTTTTCTAGATTTTCCCCAAATTTGCATCATATCATTAATGTTAATAATGTTAATCATAACATTAAATTAACCCCTGTTATTTTAAACCTGATGCATGAATTTATATGGCCATTCTTTTAATAACGGAAGAAGGTCTAAACCAGTAAATGACGGGTTTAAGTACTTTGTTAACATGCCAATGAGCGGAAAAATTACTATCTTAATCTAAGTTAACTTATCTTTCAAAAATAAAAATAAATATAGCAATCATCGCACAAAATTTTAAGTTTGATACAAAATTATGACCCTACCCCCCTCCAGAGTTTGTTTTAAAATGCTGGCAAGACATCCCCTCCGTGCTCTATTTGGATTTATATCTCCTGAACCGTTCATCTAAATTACTCCATTTTTCATCCATATATCAATTGGAAATAGAACTGATCAAAAAGTGAATTTTGTAATCCATTTTATAAATTTACCCATTATATCAGTAATATATTAACGCCTGTAACGGTTTTAAGCAGATGACGTCACGTGATGCATTTGGCCAATTTTAAAAACGTTAAATCAAGTTAATAAGAAAAAAACCCCGTCCTGAATGAAATGGGGCGATTGAAACAAAATATTTATCTTAAGAATAGAATAATAAATGAATAGAATGTATTCAGACAAATGAATACGCAAAGAAAATTACTAATAATTGAACGTAAGTTCAATCACACGTTATAAATTATATACAGGCTTAGTACCTGCATGACGAGGAGAAAAACCGGGAAGGGCTAAAATCGGTCTTGTCACAGAATATCTTTTTGAATTTTATTTATTTATTTTATTTTATTTTTTTTTTTTGAATTCCTATATTTAAGAAATATCATATTCATTTCCACATGACATCTGTTTTCTTCTAAGAAAGGATAAACAATAGCACGTGCAACGTCGTTTTGAAAGGACGTCGCCTTATAATTGCTCGGCGTTTTGAAACCTATCTGTCATATATAAGAATCTGGGTTTCAAAACAGAAAACATTTAAAAGGATTTTTTTAATTAAAAATAAAGCCTGTGTTTGTGAAACACGAATGCCCCCGGTGGCATCTTTGTTAGTATAAGCACTATTTTCTGTTAAGTACATGTATGTGAAAGGTCAAGGTCAGGGTCATTTGGTTAAATTTTTTTGGTATCGATGGACAAATCTTGTGACAAGGAACACACATGTGAAATATCAAAGCCCTATCACTTACCATTAAAAGTTATGCCAAATGTTAAAGTTTTTGAAAAGAAGGTCAAAGGTCAAGGTCATGAGGTCAAACATTTTGGTATCATTGGAAAGGTCTTGTCACAAGGAATACACACGTGAATGATAAAAGCCTCATTACTTACCATTCAAAAGTTATGCCCAATGTTAAAGTTTTTGAGAAGTAGGTCAAAGGTCAAGGTCAAGGTCATGAGGTCAAAAATTTTGGTATCAATGGAAAGGTCTTGTCACAAGGAATACACATGTGAAATATGAGAGCCCTATCAACTCCCATTCAAAAGTTATGTCCAATGTTAAAGTTCTTCGGACAAACAGACAGACAGACAAACAGACAAACAGACGGACAGGCCAAAAACTATATCTGAATCTTTGATTCCGGGCGCATAAAAAACCCCAAATAATCCATATAGACAATGTAAAATGCAATTAATCGATATATATCAGTAAAACAATGCTGCAACTGAGTTAATTCTATCTTCGATTAATATTTTAAACGTTCTACACCCCACACCCCACCTTTTTTTTACTGGTCTACTTTCACATATTTCATGTTACCATTTTAGTCGTTAGATGACAAATTCTTTCCTGACTGTAATACAAATAATTTTACATGTACAATCTAAGACGATAAAAACAGTATTTCTTGCATTTACGGATTTATGGAGATCATAATTATGATGTTTTTATGTCGGCATACGTCCTTTTTTATCAAACATGCTGGGATATACAGCATTAGGGCATCCAACGTGAGTCAAGGTCATCCTCAAGGTCAGTGCGACTTGTTGAGGATCAAATAACCTTTGGGTAATTTAAATTATGTATGTACTTTCCATCTCTATATTAAACGTATACCGGTAATAATAATAATTCACTGCCGGGGTTTAGGCAATAATACTGAAATCATTGATTTGTGACAGGTCCATGAATATTCGCATCGTACGAAAAGAAGAAAAACAAATAATATTAAAAAGGGAAACGTTTTCAAAAGGAGGATTAAGTTTGAGAGGATTTGACTTATAGTACTATGTCATTTGTCATGAAAATCCTTCTGTTCGATTAATTCAAAATAAAATTGTTACGGTTCGCTTATAATAAACGGCGAATCTTACACATAGCGGAGAGAAATTGCGACGTTACAGCAATACCCCCTCCCCCTTGCCCTTATCGTGATGCTTGGTTTTCTAAATATTACTTCTCCTTGACATGTAGAACTTGTGCGAGAAATGTCCATACATTTGTTTTACCCAAATCCCGAATGTAAACTAAGGAGTTGGTTCCTAATAAAATGTACAATACTCTTGTAAACCCCGCGTGTAAAAAAAGCATCACACACATTTTAATTAGATTTGGCTTACTTTAACCCCGCGTATAAATCAAACGGTTGTTTACAAATAAAACAAGAATAAAATTATTCTTTCGTGATTTTCTCGTAGAGATGACGGCGAGCAGCAGAATGCGCTGTCAGCCTTTTCTCTAAATGAACATACCCATCAAAGAATTGTTTTACATCAATTTTTAATCAAGATTCAAATGAAAACGATAGAAGTCCTGATCTAATCAAAATACACCAGTTTTATTTAGCACAATCCCTAAAATACTAGTTCATGTTTCAGGACGTAGGTTAGTCAGCGTCAAATAATGAGTGCCGATGCAATGACGTGGCGTCGATTTTGGCGACGAGAGAGACTCCGAAGTGATATGTTGTTCGGATGGTGTATCCATGAACCTTAAAGTTATATTTCAATTCAGCACAATAAACATGTATGATTTTCCTAATTCGATATGCTGCATTCGAATCCCGTCAACATTATTTATGGAATTACTTTAATGAAGTACAAGTACCAAAGATGAAGAAGGATAACGAATATATTTGATGACACACAATTATATTAATGAAAATGGATCAGAAAACATTGTATATGATATATGTGGATGTATACTCTCTCAGACATGATAAACACATAAAAATGGATTAGACTTTACAGTCTACACTGATAATGACTAATTAATAAGTATATCAACACTCACTGGTAGAGTATTCTAGCTAACAACATGATTCCGAATGTGGTAAAAATTTCGCTGGTTCGCTTTAGCCCACCGGTCAACCACAGTCACAAAAATAAGTTGGAAGTCATTAAACAGGGATCTCGAAAGTATAAAGAATTTCCTGTCTATAATGTGCAATCTCATTAATCATGTCCCTCCAACAGGGAGGAGAATATTGTTTTTGCCTTCGCGTCCGTCTGTCTGTCTGTCCGTCTGTCACAAATCGCGTCCGGGCTATATCTCCTGAACCGTTTGCCCGATCAATATGTTGTTCCTTATGACCAAAAGGTTTAACATTACCCTGGCCCATCTTTGGTAATTGTACTTCATTAAAGCAGCAAATTTAGACTTCGGGATGTAAAGGGGTTGATACTTGTAATACATATATCTTAACATAGATTGTTCCATGTAATGGTAATTCATCGGTGTACCAAGTATCATATCCGATACCTCCCCCGTTCGAGAGATACGGCAGTTCAAAATTTCAATTGTAGCCGCGCCTCCTCATGAATATTTATAAGCAGGAGAGCTTCGAGGAGAACCATGTGCCGATTTAGTAGGCTATTTAGATGATTATTATAAACAAAGAGAGGTGAAATAGACATCGTATGTTTCTTATACACGTAATTTCAAACAATAATGATAAAATTGTGTGTCTCAAACGATTTAGGACCGATTTTATCATATCTGACTAACTATATGTTACTTCGTGGTGTGTGACGCGATTTAATTCATTTTTCACCGAAATTTAGATATCCATTTGGTCTCTTATATATTCTTTCTATATTGCTCTTTCGGACTCTGTCTTCTTTTTACTTTTTCTCTATCCAAATCTGAGTATCAGTACGTTTTTTCATCTTTTCCGTTGAGAGTGTACGCTACTCGCCATGTTTGTTTTGATTTGTACAACATGACGAGCCGTATCGCGCGTGAGGACTGGCCTATCCCAAACATGGGCAATTTTTGTTGCGCCACAAAAATTCGTTTTTAATTTAATTTATTTTGATAACTTCAACTTAACTTTGGTATTAATGGAAAGTTTTTAACTTCTACCATCCAGGAAAAATAGATAATTGCCCTATATCTTTTTTATAAAGCATATTTTCGTCCGAAGGCGGAACGTGCTGCTTTAAAGTAATTCCATAAATAATGTTGACGGGATATTAAATGCAGCATATTTTAGGAAAACCATACGTGTTTCTTGTGCTGAAATGGAATAAAATCTCAAATTTAAACCAACATATAGAATGAACATACACCCATACACTACATGGAAACAAGCATCATACACAACATCAGAAAATGTAGAATGTTCATTTATTACTCTTTATTACTACCTGAAAGCATTCATAATAGAAATATATGACCATTATCCATGTCTCCAGGTATGAACATGTACGTAAAATCCTATTATGAAACAGTAATATCCTATCAAAATTATTTTCCTATTTGGATCGTCCAACTTGCGAAATAGTGTTGAAGTGTTTGAGAGAACAAACGACTGTGAAACGAAACTAAGCACATGGGAACATTCCTTAATATTTGCTGAGTTCCGTAGGATCCGTTTTAGGAGCCTTGGTATCTTATTTCTGGAGTTATAGAAGCTGATGCAAATTTTGGTAATGTTTTTCATCGCCTCATCACAAGCCCCGGGTCGCAGCACAACAAGCCCCCGTAATGTTGCGTTGTACCCGGTGAGTTTGAGTACTACAAAACTAAACATGATGCCCCTAGTCTTTCATTCTATGTATGAGTCGTGTTTGAATTTTAGTATTCGATGCAAGAAGTCGATGCAAGAAAAAAAGAGTTAGAAACCACGCTGGTAATTCCCATAAAGCGACAGTGACTTACACACTAAAAACCTGAGCGCCGTGACGAAAGATGAGTAAATCTTTATCTATACATATGAACACGCATGTATCTGTACATAATTTATTTCAAGTGTTCAATATCAAATTATAAATTCAACGTCTAAGTTAAGAGGCAGGGCATTAAGGTTTCGAACAGTAAATGCACCTTTTAGATTTCAAACACGTACATGTATGTTATAAAGCGATTTAGACTTGAAATGAAAATCATATAAAGCGTTTTCGGCTTATGATCAGTTAGAGACTTTGATATGTAAATGATGAAAATCAAAATCTTTGTTGAAAAAGAGGCTTATCCTTCAGCGAAATATTGTCTGTATGAGCTATGCTTAATGGATATCATCATTAGCAATGAGATTTTTGGTTATTGAGAGATAAAATCATTATAAAATCATCTTGATTTAGTAATTTAAACAAAACACACTTTTGTTTATCAGTCGATGCTATTGTATTTCACTTTTTGTATAATGTGTTGATCTTTGATATAAGCTTTCATTTGAGTCGAAACCTCGGCTCTTAATGTGAGATGAGACGGGTGGACAGGCGCCAAAAATGGTTTTCGGACAATGATTCAAATATGAAAGTGCTAGTGCAATGAAACTTCATACAACTACTCACCATGAGTCAAGGATGACCCCTAGTGATTTTGGGGTGAAAGTATCAAGGTCATAGGACTCTGGTGAATTACATTTTTTCGGATTATATTAGATCGTTATTGCTTAGACTACGATAATGAAACGTGCCAGCGACGTTTCCCATGAGTTATGGATGACCTCTAGTGATTTTGTAGGTCAAAGAATGAAGTCAAGGTTATATGACTATATTTAAGCATATATTTCACCTATCATCATGAAACTTGCAATTTCATTGCGTCAGGGATGATACCTTTTGATCAAAGGTCAAGGCTATAGGTCTTTGATATTCAATATTGGTTTGCGGATCAATTTAGAACGTGAATTGCACATATTTTTATGATATTTATCAAAAATATTTCCAGTGAGTGAAAAATGACATTTTAGGGCTGGGACGATACTGCACCAAGCCGATCCGATACGTATCACGATACCTGATATCCGATACAATACGTATCGCGATACTAAGTTTATTAATAAAACCTTCTCAAAAAAGCTATTTGATAGTTGGCAAATTTATAATCAACATGCTTACGCGAAATTGTAAAATTATTTTGAATAAGTAACAGTTATCATTATTTCAGAATTTAGACGTAATTCATGCATTTGTCTCAGTTGATATTACGATTAAACACTGGAAGCAACAAAACAAAAGGTAAAAGGGAAAAAAATAAGAAGGAAAATAAAAAAAAAAATGAAAAGGAAAATTTGGATGGACTGTCCAATGCGCGGGTATAGATGGAGTCGAGTTGTTTAGAACCGGAACCACCACCCCGCCCCACCCTGGACCTCTCCTTTTGAAATTCATACAAAATGTTTATTTTCCCGATCTTTAAAAAAAAAAACTAATTGTCCCAGATTGCCGAGCCGGACACCTGTCCCCCTTTCTACGATACATTTTTTTCTTCTAGATGACCTTCTTATCAAACGAAGGTATCGTACTCTATTTACACTAATCACGCTCAAATAAAATCGAAGTAATCATGGTCATTATTATCAGATGACATCAGATTTCTCTCGACATTTACGTTAGGTCAAAGGATTAGTGTAGACAGTAAAAAATATTTTTTGCCATATTTTTCACTTAATTACGCTTCTGAATAAACCCTACACAGAATTTGGAGCCGCTCATTTTTGCAAGAGGAAAGTAAAGCTCTGTATAGTAGATGACGCCAGGAAAATTCACTTTGGCTTTATTTAAACTGTTTGACATGAAGTACTACTGACGAGGATTAAAAAATCCGAAACACGTGTCTAGTACAACACAATTGGTACTATGAAACATATATTTCAATATTGAAATTTTAGAGGCAATGTATGGGGTTGGGAGGGGGAGAAGATTCTCATGTGTACAATAAAAATTATTATTATTTTCGCAATTTTATTCTAACTGATATATTTAGAGGTTTTTGCCTGTCTCTGAAATCTATTATTCATTATTTTATCGGATGAATTCATTTCTAATTTCAGGTGTTATTTACTTCCAGACTTCTGGTCACTGAATGTCACGATGGGCGAGGTTGGAGCTCATCTGATATACCGGGACTCGAGCGATGTGCTTGGATTTTGGGTCGTACCTTCATTAGTATGCATACTTCAGCAGGTGTTAAAGGTCGCTATAATTTGTTTCTATTGCATGGGACGGAGATTGTTAGAGTCTGTATCTAACAATCTCCGTCACCCCCAAATACCTCTTCATCGCAGTTTAAGATGTTGGACCTTAGCTTTAACCTAATGTCGGATCTAGACAAAAAGAAGAAGACTTGTAGATGACCATGAGCACTTCTTATCAAAATCCTTTGATTGATTCTGGAGAAGTCCAATATATATGAAAATAACCCCCCTTTCTTTTTAGATAAGGAAGAAATTCATGAAAAATCAGAAAAATTATAATATATGTTCAACCAAACTCAATGTGTAAGCATTGAATGAATAGTATCTATGACAATAGCTTTCTTGTGCTTTGCTCAGGTGATCTAAAACACCAATAACAACAAATTTGTATGTATCATATATTACCTAGTCTTGAAGGTAATTTTTCATATGGAATACCTTGTTTGATGTCTGCTTTCTGTTGAACTTGTTCAGTTATCTGTCTGTTATGGTCAACTATCTTTCCGGCATGATCATCTATATATCTGGCACCATCATCTATCTGCCTGGCACCATCATGTTTCTGTGTGGTACCATCATCTATCTGTCTGTCATGATCATCTATCTGTCTGCTATGGTCACTTATCTGTGTGCCATGATCATCTATCTGTCTGCCATGATCATCTATCTGTCTCGCATCATCATCTAACTGTCTGGCACCATCATCTATCTGACTGGCATGATCATCTATCTGACTGGCATGATCATCTGTCTGTCCGACATGATCATATCTCTTTCTGGAGTAATCATCTATCTGTGTGCATTGATAATCTAAGAGTCTGCTGTGATCTTCTAACTGTCTATAATGATCATCTATCTGTCTGCCGTGATCTTCTAACTGTCTATCATGATCATCTATCTGTCTGCCATGATCATCTAACTGTCTATCATGATCATATATCTGTCTGCCATGATCATCTAACTGTCTGCCATGATAATCTGTCTGTGTGCATTGATAATCTAAGAGTCTGCTGTGATCTTCTAACTGTCTATCATAATCATCTCTCTGTCTGCCGTGATCATCTATCTGTTTGCATTGATAATCTAAGAGTCTGCTGTGATCTTCTAACTGTCTATCATGATCATCTATCTGTTTGCCATGATCATCTATCTGTGTGCATTGATAATCTAAGAGTCTGCTGTGATCTTCTAACTGTCTATCATGATCATCTATCTGTCTGCCATGATCATCTAACTGTTTATCATGATCATCTATCTGTCTGTCATAATCATTTAACTGTCTATCATGATCATCTATCTGTCTGCCATGATCTTCTAACTGTCTGTCATGATCATCTATCTGTCTGCCATGATCATCTAATTGTCTATCATGATCATCTATCTGTCTGCCATGATCTTCTAACTGTCTATCACGATCATCTATCTGTCTGCCATGATCATCTAATTGTCTATCATGATCATCTATCTGTCTGCCATGATCTTCTAAATGTCTATCATGATCATATATCTGTCTGCCATGATCTTCTGTCTGATTGGAATGGTCATCTATCTGTCTGCCGCTATCATCTATCTGTCTAATGTGATCATCTATCTGTCTGCCATGACACTCTAACTGTCTATCATTATCATCTATCTGTCTGCGACGATCATCTATCCGTCTGATGCGATCATCTTTCTGTCTACCGGGATCATCTATCCGTCTGATACGATCATCTATCTGTCTGACATGATCATCTATCCGTCTGATATGATCATCTATCTGTCTGCCATGATCATCTTTCTGTCTGCCATGATCATCTATCCGTCTGATATGATCATCTATCTGTCTGCCATGATCATCTTTCTGTCTGTCATGATCATCTATCCGTCTGATACGATCATCTGTCTGCCGGTCATGATCATCTATCTGTATGATACGATCATCTATCTGTCTGGCACCATCATCTTTCTGTCTGGTACGATCAACAATTTGTCTGTCATGGTCATCTATTTGTGTAAAGTGTTCTGAAAAGAGTAAGTTAACATAGTACTATTTATGGACAGACTTTTACATATATATATATATATATATATATATATATATATATATATACATAATATTATAATTGTTTTACCTATTATTGGTTATCGTACTTGTGGGTTTTCAGAAAAAGGTTAGATTATCATTCCTGAAAGGTAAAAGACGCTCAGAATATCAAGCTTCTTGTAACAGTATCAATATAATACACGTTACAAAGACAGTTATCAAATCATAAAGCTAAATTCTTTCCATTCATTAACACATTCCAACACTATACATACATCTACATGTACAAGATAAAACAAGTGCAAAAGCAATCAGTTTTATTGCACTATGTTTTGTACGATTTTGCGAGAGAAGGAGAAATAAAACAGAAAATAATATAATAGGGATAAGAAGATTTATTTACAGAAATTCATGTTTTCAGAAAAGAAATAATTTCTCAGATCTATTACAAAAGATGCTAAACTGAAATATCTTTCATTTAATCGTTGTAAATAAATGTGGTATTTTGCAATTATGATGATTAGATTTATTTTAATGTTTAATTTTTTTACCAAGTACTTTTTCTTCCAGTGTAATGTGTAAAAACTAAATGTTCTTACTCCGGAACAAACCTACTATCTAAGTCCAAAAATTTTCTATCATTTGGCATCGCCCAAAACATGCAGAATTGTCTCTGGCTGATATTTGCAAAAAGAACACAAATGTATGGAGGTAATTAGTAGTTATATATCTATGAGTAACTTCCAACCATCTTTAGTTTTGAGTCTAAATTAAATGTTAACTGAAATGGTAAAGAGTGAATAAATTTCGAGTGAGCAGTGTTATCATTTAGATAAGTTCATTAACCCATTTTTCAATATATTTTTCATTTGTATTGTCTGTTCTTTAATAAATTGATAATACAATGGAACCTTATATTCTTTGTTCTTAAAATTAGTTTTTATGTACTCTGGGTAAAATGAGTGTCATCTTCATATTTGTCTCTTTTAATTCGGACCACTTTTTAAAAAGATTGTTTCTTAACCGATAAGATATCGTAACAGGAGGAAGAAAATTAAAGGAGCTGTTAAGATAAGGCGTAAAATTAGCCCTGAAAGTGGAATTTTGAAAATTAATTTCAAGAACCTTTTTTGGAAAAATATACACCTATACGGCATCCCATCAGAATATGAAGTTATTTCTTATCTGTTTTGCATAATATTGCTAATTTTGGGGTCAAAACTTACCTTTTTCTCATAGAAATCAATAGAAAACGGAAAAGTTTTATTGAACATTGTTCCCCCCGGATATACAGAAAGCCACTTTTACTGGAGATGTGTATCAATGATACAATTTTTTTGGCAAAGTGGGGTTCTGTATCTCCGGGGGGAACACTACCCCAGAGACGAAAAACTAAAAATGGAAAGGGGGGTGCATTTTAAGAATCGATCTTTTTTACCCTTAAATATAGCACATTTGACTATTTTTCCCCTTTAATGCATCATACATGGTGTAGTCAATATGATTAAATGAAAGATGCAAGAATTAGGAACGAAATAAGCAACAGTGATGTTCATTTCTCCGTCAATGTGTATTTCGCGCTAGAAGGCCTAAATTGTAGCCATTGAATGAAGAATAAGACCGTATTTTAAGTTCCGGATTTCAATATTTACCGAATAAAGGAGGTAGAACGTTCGAAATCTATATCTGATTCACAATGTAGACATATTTGATGTCTTTTAGTATATATTTATCCATTTTAGAGAAAATTATCAAAATTGTATACGTTTTTTGTCGATATTATGGGATTTTCTATCCGAGTACCCCTACCTCTTTCGACCTTAATTTTACAATCTTAGGAGTTCCTTAACATAATGTTAAACATGTAAAGGGTCTGCAAATACATTATATTTCAATAATGATTCATGTTTTTCTGTATATGATTCGCTATGCACAAGAAATAAGTCACGAGATTCAGGGCTAAATACGGCCCTTATCTTAACAGCTCCTTCTCCATTAAATGATTCATATGTAGTCAGATTTACTTGATCAATAATTAAATCGCTTAAATATCGCATCCCTTCGTTGAACTATGATTTGTAAAATATACATTTTATTGTCAAATCTAAAATCATTCTTTGAGCAAAGTTCTGAACTAATGACTGTTGTATCATCAAGAATGTCTAATTTTTTTTTATTTCATATTAGACAATAAAATACAAATCATAGCATAATTTGTGACTTAGATTACATCAGAAAAGACAATTGATCAATAAATCATGTGATAGCAAGGAATCAAAAAGAAATACATCATAGCTTATGAAAAAGATTTTCAACAATAGAATTGAATTTTACCATTTGTTCTAGATTGCTTAAAATACTGATTAATATAATGAGAGAATTTTTAATATAACATTTAAGAGCAATCTCATCCTCTGTTTTGTTTTGTATTCTACAATACATTTTATATTTATAGATTTTGAAGGCAATAAAAGAAATGAAATTATTAATGAAAGATGTTTTATAATTTTTTTAGATGTAAAATCCAATAATCAAATGTTTCCACTGTATACCTATATTCAATAGCCTTCCAATTTCATTCCACAAGCGTTTTACAATGCGACAATCAAATAAAAGATGCTTTATGCTGATTCTGAATACAATTCATACAATTCTCGTTATTTCTTATTCTGTACTAATACAACAAGGAATTACAACTTAATATGTTATTCAATAACTTATGATTAAACTCTGAAATGTATCTATCAAACATATCTGCAATTTTACATCTGTATATACTATACCAATTATACTTCTTAATATGAAATTCTCTAGAAAAGTAAGATTGATAGCATGGTTTTTGAAATTTCTGTATCAGAAGATTTGCATAATTAAAGGAGCTGTTAAAATAAGGGCCGTATTTAGCCCTGAATCTCGTGACTTATTTCTTGCGCATGGCGAATCGTATACAGAAAAACATGAATCATTATTGAAATATAATGTATTTGCAGAACTTTTACATGTTTTACATTATGTTAAGGAACTCTTAAGGTTGTAGAATTAAGGTCGAAAGAGGTAGGGGTGCTCGGATAGAAAAACCGATAATATCGACAAAAAACGTATACATTTTTGAATATTTTGTCTTAAATGGATAAATATAAGCTAAATGACATCAAATATGTCTACATTGTGTATCAGAAATAGATTTCAAACGTTCTATCTCCTTTAATCGGTAAATAATGAAATCCGGAACTTAGAATACGGTCTTGTTCTTCATTCAATGGCTACAATGTAAGCCTTTTAGCGCGAAATACACATTGACGGAGAAATTAACATCACTCTTGCTACTTCCATTCCTAATTCTTGTATCTTTCATTTAATCATATTGAGTACACAATTTTTGATGGATTAAAGAGGAAAAATAGTCAAATGTGCAATATTTAATGGTCAAAAAGATCGATTCTTAAAAAATGCACCCCCCTTTCCATTTTTAGTTTTTCGTCTCTGGGGTAGTGTTCCCCCCGGAGATACAGAACCCCACTTTGCCAAAAAATTTGTATCATGGATACACATCTCCAGTAAAAGTGGCTTTCTGTATATCCGGGGGGAACAATGTTCAATAAAACTTTTCCGTTTTCTATTGATTTCTATGAGAAAAAGATAAGTTTTGACCCCAAGAAATAGCAATATTATGCAAAACAGATAAAAAATAACTTCATATTCTGATGGGATGCCGTATAGGTATACATTTTACCAAAAAAGGTTCTTGAAATTTCAATTTTCAAAATTCCACTTTTCAGGGCTGATTTTACGCCTTATCTTAACAGCTCCTTTGCACTTCTTATCAATAATTTTATTATACCCTTGTTTGAATCGAAACCATTTAGTATCTTGAATTTTTGTAAACTGACAATTAGATACATCAAAACGCTTCAATTAATTTCTAAAAATATTATTCAAAATTTTGTACTCACAAAGCCAATTTGATTTGTTAATAAGAATGTTTGATAAAGAATCCAGAGTCATGAATGATCCATCATCTTCTAATATATCTTTTACATAATGAATTTTACTCTTAATCCAATTAATGAAATATAGACTTTTCCAATTATATTTGAACAATTAGTTATTCCAAAGGAGTTGCGTTAAAAATTGTATTGAAAGATTCTCCACTTCCAAAACCTTTTTACACTCATTGAAATTTGAGAGGACCTGCTGATAGAACATGTTTAAGTTATGAGTTATTTTAAAATCAATTACTTTTCTTTCCGACGTTTTTAACAAATAGGCTACAGAGATATTTTGACATCTACAAAACTGTTCACATAATTGTAAATTAAGGTGGGTCCCTACTCGTGAATTTAACAGATGAATTTTGTATATAAAGGTTATTTTCTATACATAATAGTCAAAATGACATAATGAACACAGACAT
The DNA here is from genome assembly GCA_033119305.1 of Pinctada imbricata. NCBI lineage: Eukaryota > Metazoa > Mollusca > Bivalvia > Pterioida > Pteriidae > Pinctada > Pinctada imbricata. The sequence goes on along the minus strand of VSWD01000012.1, from coordinate 27,406,653 downwards.
AGGTAGGTAATTTTGTCTTCATTAAAGATACAGTACATTAAAGAAAGGTACCCTAACACTTAAAAATTGAGAAATATCAAATATCCATCATATGCTTTTGAACCCTCCAAATTCAGTGATGGTACGAATATGTTTATTAGTTTTTTTTTATTTTATGATAACAAGTCATATAGAAGAAATACAACACATAAAATGATAATGTAACATAAATCTAAGTATGATATATCTCCAAACATTAGGGTATCCCCTTATAATTTCATAACATTTTTTTACCAAGAATATGTACTAAATCCAACTTTTTGCATAAAAAAACAGATGGATTTTTTTCATTTTGTAATATTTCATAAAATTATATATGTTGATGAAGAAAAAATCACATACAGGTACACAGTTTTTGAAATGATCAAGGTATGGCTCCAAACATAGGGGTACCCCCTTATAATGTTAATATCATATTTTCGACAAATGATATATATCACATATTTGTGCAAAAAAAAAACAACAGATGGAATTTTTTCAAATTGGATCATTTTATACGATAATGTATATAGATGGTGAAAAAATTGCATACAGGTATACAATTTTATAAATGATCAAGATATGGCTACAAACATAAGGGTACCCCCGTATAATTTCATCACATTTTCAACTAAGAAATTATACTATATGATTGGTGTGGACATTGATAGATTGCACCATCTTTTGCTTCTTTTGGCATTTAAGATCTTCTGTCTGTGTTTTTCAATGACTGGCTCGTTCCTCACCAGGCATTGTAAAAATGTTATACACAGACTGCTGCATATAAGGAAAAACCTACAACGGTTCGAGTAGGGAGCCATCTTAAAGAAGCTTTTAATGCTTTCAATTTAGTATCAATATAAACAACACCTATACCACCATTTTCAACATTTCCAATCAGGGTGTTTCTTTTAATTCTATCATGTATCTTCCAAATAAATTCAAAAATACAACTTTTTATCTTACGTACAAAATCATCATCTGGTAATGGTAATACAGAAGCAACATACACAAATTTAGAAAGAGCTAGACTGTTAATAATACATGCTTTTCCAAATAAAGATAACTTTCTTCTTTTCCAGGACTCAAAAAGTTAAATACTAATCCAATTTCGATTATAGCATTCTTCTTTATCATGACCAATAAATATACCAAGACATGTCACTGGTCCATTTGTAACATTACTGTTTTGTTAAGATTTATTTTCGATCCAGCATGGTAACAAAATTCATTTATAGTAAAAAGTGCATTTTCTATCGAAAGTTCATTTTTAAGGGTAAGAGTAAGATCGTCTGCATGTTGAATATTCTTTATTTCTAAATCCATGTTTTGTAGATTAAAACCCTATATCTGATCATTTTGTTTAATTCTTAAAGATAAGATTTTAGCTACAAAAAGGTACAAAATCGCTGAAATCGGGAAAACTTGACGTATGCCCCTCGTCATGGTTACAGTTTTTGATATCCATCCATTATTTTTTTTAGTCTTATGGTTGGATTTTGGGTTTGACATTAAGTGTTTTGAATATATTTCCCTGACATGGTCTCCATAGCACTTTCTATATAGACATAACGTCAGACAGTGCATGCATTTTATATACTGTGTTCTTTATCGTGCATTAACATCGACGGCGGATGCGGCTAGCCAACAGGGGATGCTTACTCCTCCCGGGCACCTGATCCCACCTCTAGCTTGCTAGGGGTCCGTCGATGCTCAACATAGTGCTCTATTGTGAGTGCTGTTGAGATTATCGTCAGGATCTTCTTTAACTCATTTGTATAAAGAATTTTAACCCATATTATGAAATTTTTTACCAAAAGTAAACTTTTTCAAAACTCTAAACAAAACATTCCACTCAACTGCGTCAAACGCCTTTTCGAAATCTATGAATAAAAGCAAAAACTCTTCATTATTATCATCACAGAAGTAAAAAATATTCAAAATTAATCTAGCGTTTTCACCTATAAATCATCCTTTTAATTGTTCTTTTCCAATGAAAAAAATCTATTACATTTTGTAATCTTCTAGCGAAAATACATTCAATAATCTTGTAGTCTGTATTCGTCAAACATAATGTTCTGTAGTTTTTCAGAGTTTGCTTATCACTTTTTTTAAACAGGAGGGTAATAATACTTAGTCTTTGAGAGAAACTCATCTCTTTATTTTCAAAAATATGTAGAAAATATCATAAAACAATTTACATAATTCGTTCCAAAAAGATTGATAAAATTCACTAGGCAGACAATCGAAACCTGGAGATTTATCTTTTTTCATATTAAAACAGCATCTTTGCATTCCTCTAGTGATGGAGTTGAGTCGAAAAATGTTTTTTGGTCATCATTCAGTTTAGGAACATTTCTTGAATTGTTGAAGATTGTCTAATTTGATTATTTTTCTTAACAGGTAAAAATTGATATAACACCAGAATAAATTGTTTGATTTAGATGATATTGTTTTTAGGATTCCTTCCACAACTGACAATAACTGCTCAATTTTACATTTGTCTTATTCCTCAAAAAATTAAGCAACGATAACGCTGAAAGACACGCCCGTCGGTGTATTAATTTCTCATAAATAATTTTGTGAATGCAATTTTGTCAGTTTAAGTCTCCGAATGACCTGACCTTTACACATTATTTCTCAATTGACATGATTAAGAGACCAAAAGAACTTGTAATATGGCATTTACATCTCACAGCTCATCCGGTACGCTAGAGCATGTACTGATATTTTGGATTTTCGCAGTAGAAATGTACAAATTACCAAAAAACTTTTAGGTCAAGGTTTCCGCTTCCATAAGCTAGTTAAGACTTTCTGGAAATTTTACAAAAAAATACAGTCAACTTCTTTAAAAATTCGGATCTATACACTAAACAGAGTACATTACTTTGGGTATTACACAACCTGTCTATTAAGGTGATATGATTAACAAAATTAGAAGGGTCAAAGGTAGGCAGCATAACCATCGAAAATGCGTCAGAATCATCAAACGCCTTTTATACCGTGGATATGATCCTTACGTCACCAGACGGACACTAGGCTTGGTACTTGACCAATCTACAGTCTTGTACAAACGCATCCTTGAGACTTGCACTCTGACTGACTGTGACGACGGGACTCCATGACGGGCCCTGTCCAAACCTCTTTATGCTAGGTTTACACTTAGCCACGATCGCCCCGATTGCCCCGATTGCCCCGATTGAGGTGAATCGTAGAGAACGTAAGAGAGCGTGGGGTTGAATTGTGACGATCGTAAGAGAGCGTGGTGGAATCGTGATGATCGTAGGAGATCGCAGAGATCGTGGCAAAATTTTTGATTCTCAAAAAAATTGCTACGATTGTCCCGATTGATCCTTACATCGTGAGAGAGCGTAGGAGAGCGTAGTGAACGTGATGGAGCGTAGTAGAGCGTAACAGATCTTGACAAAGCGCAACAGATCGTAATATGCGATCGTAGGAGATCTTGGTGAAACACGTTCTCCTACGGTCCACTACGATTTCACTCACGCTCTTTGACGATTTGTTACGGTTTCCACGATTCAGGTCACGATCTACAAGATTCGTTGCGATTCCAATATTTCTATAATGAAAATTATAATAAGACAACCCGTTTTTGATGAATTAAAAGTGTTTTTAACATCCGCAACAATTTCTAACATATGAAGAAGACTAAGAAAAGAAGTCTTGATAATCAGTGAGGTGCTGCATTAATTGTGTTCGAACGAGTTAAATATATACACGCAATCAAAGATTTGAATTGCTCAAGAAAAAATGTTATCTTTAATAATCGAAAAAAAGAAAGATCAAATAAGGTTCATCGATGCCATTTCCTGCGTTTTGCGATATAAAATATTCATCTCCTGGATATTAAGCTTAATCTTGTTCGGATATTGCAAGTGGTATTGAAACTGGTTGTCTATTTCATATCAAATCGTGTTAAATCGCGGCAAATCGTAGTCCTGCATCGTAACAGATCGCAACAAAACTTGATAAGCGTAGGGAACCGTGACAGAGCGTGGCAAATCGTAATAGCTCATCTTGGTAATCGTACGGGAACGTAACGAAGCTTGAGAGAACGGGATGCAAATCGTAACAGATCTTATCATCAATCGTAACAAATCGCTACAGCGCGTATCAGAGCGTGATGGAGCGTCGGAGAGCGTGCGAAGACCAATTTTATTTATAGAATCGTGGAGCTCCACGATTTTGCTCAATCGTAGACATCGTAGGGCATCGTGGCTAAGTGTAAACCTAGCATAAGAGAAGACAGGGCCCCGACCACCTGTCCTCTCTGAATGTCAGTCGGACTCCTAGGGTGATTACATACATGAGCTCGCTACAGCCGACAGAGCACAGATTGTTTTACGCATGCCCTCTTTTTATATCCATTTACATATTCATCTGTGTTTCTGGGGCCTCTACGTTTCGCGGTCTTGTTTGTGTGAGGTCATCTTACAGTGAGGAGGTTGTTTTACACCACAATTGTACTTTATTCAAGACCTATGGGTAATTGGAGAAGTGAGAGGGTTGTGCGCAAGTAATCCAGAATAACCACACCATTTGCTAATTGCATGACGAATGACCGTCCAAAGTCGGCACCGGTTGCCCATTGGTCTCGTAGGTTTATGTGTAGTCTTTTGTGTTTGATGTTTACATGCCATGTGTCTCTTTTCCGTCTCGCGCTGTACTCGTCTTTTGTGTTTTTGCATCGAGTGATTTGGTGTTTTGCTGTTGATGCTACAACGGGGTCTTGTTGGAGATCTCCTCCCTTCTTTTGTAAGAAATATGAACGAACATTTGTTGACATTTGACCCCTATCCTTAAAAACATTAGGCTCTTTGACTTGCTAAAGTCAACCTACATGGTAAATTTGAAGGTCCTAGGGCCGAGAGCCATTCTAATTTCAAGGTCCATAACTCTACCAAAGAAAGTCAATTGGTCACGATCTATAACTGGATCTGTTATTCATTATTATGAAGGTGTATACCAAAATTTCAATTGAATAGCTGCAAAGGCTGCGAAAAAAAGTCAAGAAAACTGTAAACTGTTCTCAGTTCAAGTCCCATAATTCCGCTAAAAATATGTCAACTGTTCAGAGACTTGAATCACATTTATAATTATTTATTATAAAGACATTTATTAAGTTTCAATTCGATAGCTGCGAAAAAAAGTCCAGGAAATCGTAAAATTGTTAAAAATCAATGGATATCAATGATACGTTTGATATCATGACATGTTTTTAGTTTTAATTCAATATCTTGAAAGGCTTTAGAAAAAAAGTCCGGAAATATGATCTTGGACGGATGGACGCACGCACGCACGGACTCACGGACAGCGCCAAAACATAATACGTCCGCGTATAAAAAGCAATGTCAAATGTACCAGTAAACGCTTTATCCTCTTATATCAGTATTGCCAATTGCATTGATGCCAAAATTTTTGACCTCGTGACCTCGACCTTTTACCTACTTTTCAAAAACTTAAACATTCAGCATAACTTATCATTCCCTTTTCTGAATGGCAAGGGATATGATTTCTCATATTTCACAACTTTCCGTTTATACCAAATTTTTTAACTCATGACTTTCACATATACCTCTGACTTACTTTTCAAAAACATCAACATTGCGCATAACTTTTGAATGGTAATTGATAGGGCTCTCATATTCTATATGTGTATTCGTTATGACAAGACCTTTTTATTGATATCAAAATTTGTTACCTTGACTTTGGCCTTCATTGGACAACACTTTTGATTGGAAAGTGATAGGGTTTAATATTTCATTTGTGTATGACAAATATGGATAATGACTATATCCCTTTATACAGCACAAAATCGATAATTCAGAAAATCAGAAATCGAAGGCATTCAAAACAGGATAAAACAGGAACAAAAAAAAACCCCTCCACCATATGAAAAGGAGCGAACTCCCGATATGGGAGAGAGACCAGGTGCCCAGGAAGAGTAAGCCTTCAGAGACCAAAAAATTGAATCAATTCATCTTCGTATGAGTAAGAAAAATGTCGGCAAGGAGTCGGGCACAATTGCTCCCCATTGGAATTCCGACAATTTGTTTGAAGACTTTTCCTCCAAACACCACAAAAATGTTGTCGATCAGAAAGTTTAACATCTGAATAATATATGTTTCAGTGTATTTTCAGAATCGGATTTTTCTTCTACAAAGTAGGTTTTGTCATAGTTACCAACAATAAATTTGTATTTGCGATTGTCGTTCTAACGTGTAAACGCATTACTTATAATTTTTGCAAGTCTTTTTTTTCAATTTAGAATCTGAAATTGTAGTGTAAATTGTCGAAAAATCAAAGGCTTTGATCGAATGGACTCTACTAAAATGAGTGGATCTCAGATGTTCTAAAATTCCTTCGAATTCTTTAAAATCCACATCTGGTTGATACCACTGCGGGAATATACTGTCGAACAAAATAAGTCCAGATTTGATTTCAGATAAAACTTTGGTGAGTGAGATCGATACAGATTTGGTAGAACATTTTGAGGAACTAGCGATGAAACGTTATTGAAACGGATTCTTATGCAATTTAGGTATGCAGTTTAAGTATGGTAAATCTAAATCTGAATTGTTAGTGTCGAAGCCCAAGGTAGCAAGAGCTGATTTGTGGTTATCTATTATTTCAGAGGCAGAAAGGTTTATTGGGGTGTAAGTGGGATTTCAAGGTGTCGAATTTAAACCCACCTCTTCAACTAGACTGTCGAGATGGTACTTTTTGCAAGTATTTGTATAATTATTTGAGGCTTTGTCTGCTGGTGTGATTACGTAATGCTCTTGGTGGTAGGTAAGCTCTGTGATAACATCAGGGTCTTTAAAGACAGACTCAAATCTGGTGTACACAGTTGATTTTGATCGGTAAATTCTAGATAAAAGTAACCCTCTGATGGATTTTATCCATTCGGAAAGGGTGTCAAGCTGTACATCCTCTTTCTTTCCCCAACGTCTTGCATATTCCTCACAAGAGTCCATGATAATTTTGATATTTTGGTTCCATGTAAAGGACATACTTTCTCCATATTTGGGACTTTTTAAAATATTTCTCTCAACCTGTCGTTCTTGACTATACTAAGGTCACCAGTATTAACGTGTCAACTAGGAGAGTACTAGTAGTTGAAATCCGATGAAGAACATTCGCAAGGAAGTGTATGTAGTGAGGGATTACTTAAATCAATACACTGCAAGAACCGTTTGTAATTGTAAATTTTATATGCAACTGTTGGTGTGTAGCTAAAGGAAATACAAGGAGTTTCTTTTCTTTTCAGTGACGGTTTTGTGATTCAAAATTTGACAAAGATTCAATTTATCAATACGTTTGTTTGCGATTCTTACTTTAATGAAAGGACGGTTTGTTTTCTACTCTAATTTATCTGATCTAACTGCTTGAAATAAACGAAAAGTAGAAATGTCCAAGATGAATCCCTGTAGTCTGTATTCTGGGGAACGTGTAACGGTAAATGTGAGGTCCTTCGTATATTCGTAGATTTCGTGTAACTTCCGTAAAGGAACAGAGAATAATTTGGTACGAATATAATGAAGGCCTAGAGGCTCAATCAAAATGGAACCAAGTCATCGAAGGAGAAACTATGTATCTCAGGCCTATTATGATTACGAATGCCATGACTTCGAGATCTTCTTTGTGGTCTGTTGAATAAGCTAGTCACATACACCGATTGACAAGCGGGACTTGTTAATTCTTATGCTGCTGATATTATCGTTGCACCATAGGGCGCTGCAGTGTTAAGATTTTTTATCCAGAACTCTTCTCTGTTTGCGACGGAAAGGTGTGTTAAAATTGGGATTGTTTGTGGGGTGTTATATTTTCTCCAGGATTCTGACTCTCATAGATAAAACAGAATGATCGGCCTGGTCAAAATGCCGATAAAGAAGTTGACTTCCTTTATTATTTATTTTTGACCGACGTCCTGACATTCTGGTTCGGAGGTGACCTTTGGTTTCACCCACCTAAATCAATCCACAAAATGAGCACTCCATTCCGTAGACAACATTAGATGTCTTACAATTGAGGTTTTCAAAACTATGCGTGTTAAATGTTTGTGAGATTACTTGAGGTTGCATTCTTAAGAAACACCGACTGATTCAGACTTAATATCATTGTCTCATTCGCACAGTATAAACTATTGTGAAAAACACCTCACCTAAAAGACGCTTCATAAAAATCCCGTTTATTCACAAAGGTTTTGATCTTCTAAACATCTCTAATATTTTTCGGGATCATCGCGTACAAAGTACCATTCCTCAATATTTTGAAAATTTAGAGCCACCTCTTATTTGTTATAAGTACAAGAAACCTATTCGAAACTTTGTTTTTAACTATAATAAAGTTACATCGGATCCTGACATACTTGAATCGTGTCCTGCTTCTTGAGAATGTGCAACTTCTAAATATATCTACAAACCAGCTGGTCATGTTGTTACAGGTGACTTTTCAATTATCAAAGACAGACAGCTCCGCGGTCTTCTTAAAAAAGGACCTAAATATAGAATCCCATCTAAGATAGATTTTGTCAAATGTCGTGAGGTGCTTACGGAAGCCTTAGATAATTATACGAAAAGATGGTGTAAATCAGAAGGAGTCGAACCGCATGCTCTGAATGACTGGAAAAACCTCATTTTAGATATAAAGGATATTTGAATAGATAACTTCCATAAAAACCCTCATGTTTTTCAAAATCCACGTTCCAAATCAGAAAGATATTTCAAATCCAAACTAAGTAAATTACATGAAAAATATGTCTTTGCACCAGCTGATAAAGCAGCCAACAACACCATTATCATTTGAAAACGTTACTACATATCAACTTTGGTTTCGGAACTTTCGTCTACTAATACATATATCAAAAGCAATGAAAGTGCATCTAACATTTTAAGCAAGCATGACAGTGAAGTGTCTTCATTCAATATCTCTATTTCTAAATTGGATCTTCCAACACTATATTGCATACCGAAACTGCACAAGTCTCCTTACAAATTTCGATTTATTGCTAACTCTAGTGACTGCTCCACTACAATTTTGTCTAGAAATCTGACGTCAGCACTTACTGCTATTAAAGAACACATAACTAAATATTGTGAAACGGTTCTAAACAGGAACGATGTAAATTTATTTTCGTCCATTAAGAATTCAGGGGATGGGATTGACAAAATGAAATCTGTAAATTTCCAAGCCAATACGATTTCTCCATACGACTTCTCTAATATGTACACCACACTTCCTCATGACAAAATTAATGATCGATTATCTAATCTCATTAAATGGTGTTTTGATCGAGAGCGAAAAACGTACATTTGTACATCCGAATCGAAGGGTTTCTTTTCCTCGACAGACTACAAATCATACAAATCATGGACATGTAGTGACCTGATAATGCCTTGTCCTTCCTCTTGGACAATATTTACGTTAGATTTGGTGAGGATCTATACAAGCAGGTTGTAGGAATTCCTATGGGTACTAACTGTGCGCCTCTTGTTGCAGATTTATTTTTATACACTTATGAAAAGGAATTTATCCAAATTTGATGATCTGAAATGTTTCATTAATACTTCTAGGTATCTGGATGATATTCTAACCATTGACAATCCTCCTTTTGAATTATATAAGAATAAAATTTATCCACAAGAATTAACACTTAATATGTCAAACCTTTCAAATACAGAAACACCGTTTTTGAACCTAAATATCAAAATTGTAAACGGAAAGATTCATACAAGTGTATATGACAAAAGGGATGATTTTGGATTCAACATAGTAAATTTCCCCTGGCTTGACGGTGATGTTCCAAGATTACCGTCATACGGCATTTACATATCACAGCTCATCCGGTACGCTAGAGCATGTACTGATATTTTGGATTTTCACAGTAGAAATGTACAAATTACCAAAAAACATTTAGGTCAAGGTTTCCGTTTTCATAAACTACTTAAGACTTTCTGGAAATTTTACAAAAAAAAGTCAACTTCTTTTAAAATTCGGATCTATACACGCAACAGAGTACATTACTTTGGGTATTACACAACCTGTCTTTTATGCTGATATGATCAACAAAATAAGAAGGATCAAAGGTAGGCATCATAACCATCAAAAATGCGTCAGAATCATCAAACGCCTTTTATACCGTGGATATGATCCTTATGTCACCAGACGGACACTAGGCTTGGTACTTGACCAATCTACAGTCTTGTACAAGCGCATCCTTAAGACTTGCACTCTGACTGACTGTGACGACGGGACTCCATGACGGGCCTGTCCAAACCTCTTTAGAGAAGACAGGGCCTCGACCACCTGTCCCTTCTGAATGTCAGTCGGACTCCTCGGGTGATTACATACATGAGCTCGCTACAGCCGGCAGAGCACGGACTGTATTACGCATGCCCTCTTTTTATATCCATTTACATATTCATCTGTGTTTCTGGGGCCTCTACGTTTCGCGGTCTTGTTTGTGTGATGTCATCTTACAGTGAGGAGGTTGTTTTACACCACAATTGTACGTTCTTCGAGACCTATGGGTAATTGGAGAAGTGAGAGGGTTGTGCGCACGTAATCCAGGATAACCACACCATTTGCTACTTGCGTGACAAATGGCCGTCCAAAGTCGGCACCGGTTGCCCATTGGTCTCGTCGGTTTATGTGTAGTCTTTTGTGTTTGATGTTTACATGTCTTGTGTCTCTTTTCCGTCTCGTGCTGTACTCGTCTTTTGTGTTTTTGCATCGGGTGTTTTGGTTTTCTGTTGTTGATGCTACAACGGGGTCTTGTTGGAGATCTCCTCCCTTCTTTGAGAATGAAGTGTCTGTTATGAGGATGTTACAAGTTTTGCAGTTTTTCGTACCATACTCAGAAATTGAGCAGTTCTTTGTCACAACATTTTTAAGCCAGTGATCCTCACATTGACCTTTCACACACTTAACAGAAAATGGCGATTATACTGACAAAGATGCCACCGGGGGCATTCGTGTTTTACAAACACAGGCTTCATTTTTTGTTTTGTTTTGAATAATAGGTAACTTCCTGAATTTGCGATCCTAACCTTGAATTTCGAGTGTAAAGTGACCTTGGTCATTGATCTTTGGCCTAGATAATTGATAGGTTTCATTTTCTCTAAATAGAGAACATTTGACGAAGGTTTGATAATTCTAAATTATCTGCTTTGTCTTCTATACTGTCAACAAGATACATACAAAATAAAGACTACATACATACATGAGCTCGAGGCGGCAAAGCACGAATTGTATTACGTACGACCTCTTTTTATATCCATTTAAATATTCATCTGTGTTGCTTGGGCCCCTGCGTTTTGCGATCGTGTTTGTGTGTGGTCATCTGACAGTGAGGAGGTTGTTTTACACTACAATCTACGTTCTTCGAAACCTCTTGATAATCGGAAAAGTGGAAGGTTTGTGCGCACGTTATCGAGGACAACCACACTTTCAGCTATCTCCGTAGCAGATGGCCGTCCTAAGTCGGCACCGATAGCCATTGGTCTCGTTGGGTTATGTGTAGTCCTTTGTGTTTGATGTTTCTGTGCTGTGCGTTGATGTTCCTCGTTCCTTTTGCGTCTCTTTTTGTGTATGTCTGCTCTGTGTTTTTGCATTTGGGGTTTGCTGTAGGTGCTGCAACCTGGTGTTGTTGGAGATCCCCTCCTTTGTTTAACTAAATCAGTATAACTGATGGATATTCCCCCAAAAAACACCAAAAAAACACCGTTTTGTTAAGGACCTAAAAGGTAAAGGTCAGGGTCACTGGGTATCAATGGAAAAATCTTGTGAAAGGATTACTGATGTGAAATATCAAAACCCTGTCACTTATCATTCAAAATGTAAACGTCTTCAAATTGAATAGCATAATTTAAGCACAGATAAATTGGCAACGTGGACCAGACATGCACGTTTCGGGTTCTTAACCCTCATCAGTGATCCTAAATCTAAAGAATGTAATATGCCAAAAAAGTATGTAAGTTACTATGTCGAAAAAGTATACCGAAAGACGTAGCAGGATGGGTGGGATTTGATGCTACAGAACCCACTTTTTAGAAATTTCAAGAAATTTTGATACCAGAAATTTAGAATGCGTTGAAGAAACGATCAACCGAAATTGATCGAACTTGGTTACATGTGCCCTCGGGGACTCCTGGTCCACCAGCAGTGACACTCACCAAGTGGTATAAATGTAAACGTCTTCAAAAGTTATGCCCAATGTTAAAGTTTTTGTAAAATAGGTAAAATGTAAAAGTCAATGTTAATTTTTTATTTGATATCAATAGAAAGGTTCTGTCACAACAAGTACACATGTGAAGTATTACATTCCTATCACTTATGATACAAAATCCATGTCAAGTGTTTATCTTGTTTTGAAAAAAAATATATCAAACTCAAAGTCATGAAGACAAATATTTTGGTATCAATGGAAATGTTTTGTCACAAGGAATGCACATGTGAAAAATTAAAGTTTTATCGCTAACCAATCAAAAGTTCTGCCCGATGTTAAAATTTTTGAAAAGTAGGTCAAAGGTCAAGGTCAAGATGGTCAAGTTCACGAGGTCAAAACGTTTGCAGTCGATGGAAAGGACTTGTTACAAGAATACACATGTGAAATATGAAACCCCTATTACTTATCATTCAAAATTTATGCGCAATATTAAAGTTTTTTAAAGGTATGTCAAAGGTCAAGGTCAAAGTCATTAGGTAAAAAAAATGATAAAAAATAATGAAAATAATAATAAGGTATCAATGGAAAGGTCTTGTCACAAGTAAGACACATGTTGAATATGAAAGCCCTATCAATTACCATTCAAAAATTATCATTAATGTTAAAGATTTTGAAAAGTAGGTCAAAATTCAAGGTCAAGGTCACGAGAATAAAAATTTTTGTATCAATGGAAAGTTCTTGTTACAAGGAATACACATGTGAAATATGAAAGCTACGTCACCTTCCATTCAAAAGTTATGTCCAATGTTAAAGTTTTTCGGACACAGACAGACAGACATACCAAATAATATATGCCACCGAATCTTTTAATCCAGGGGCATAAAGATACAATAGAAGTTATATATATATATATATGCAGGATGAAAGTCATATCATAGATAGTACAGAAGTCATAGAAAAAGATTAGGACGAGATTCATGTCGCAGCAGAGACCCTCTACAATTTTCAATCATTTATTGTCCCAATGGAAAAACACACATTTTCCATAAAGTCAACTTCTTTGAAACCAATTGGCCATTTTCATATTACCACAGTTGATCTGTGATTTACACATCCTAAGACCCGATATCATAAGTTTTGACGTAACTTTTAACTGTGACGTCGTATCTGACTTATGACGTCACAATTAGAAATAATGTCAAAAGTAGTTATGTCGGGTCTTGGAGTGTCTTAAATTCAAGACTGTCGGTAATATGAAGAAGGTATATTGTAATAGAAATAGGAAGTAAATCTATTTAATTCTTTTTACTCTTACCATGGATTGCGTGCTGTACCGAATCATCTTGCAATTGTGTGATGGCTTGATTCTGGAAATAGTGAAAAATATATCAATGAAATAACTGATCAGCAATATCAGATGCAAACTGAAATTGTGATCGTACATTTTGCTCATCCCCAAAAATATGAAAATAAATGTTAGATTATAATGGTTATATACAAAGAAAGTATATTCAAGTCTTGGTTCAATAGTAGTATACGGACATACAGTTCCGTCACATGAATATGAAGTTGGTAACTATAATGAAGGTGACACAAGTATAGCGTCCACTCACAAGTCCATGTCTTTAATGCTATCCCTGAAGTTTACAAGCTTGAAGCCTAAATGAAGGTTGACAGTTTTATTATAACCTTGACGTCTATAGGGTTTATAATCTCCCTATTGGGAACATATTTGAAAGATATAACTATTCTACAGTGATTGCTTTGAACTCTCTGTTGTGATAAAGTAATCAACATTAAAGAAGTACTTTTGAAATAATGGGAGTAATTTTAAGTAGCGAAAGAAGAAATATTATAGATATGTATGCAAATAAATCATCATAAAATCTTTAAAGAGGATTAAGCCCCTCTTTGATGGGATTAGAGGGGAAGAAAAATATTTGAAAAAAATCACAATTTAGTTATTTTTTCGTGGTGTATCCCTCTTTTTTTTTGAAGATAAACCACAATACAGAAAAAGGAAAACATCATAATTGTTTTGTAGATTTGTACTGGCAGTCTCTCTTACCATTTCCATATTTTTTCAGAGTAAAGGCGAGAGGAGAAGAGATGCTGCCCTAAATCCCCAAAAGTTAACAACATAATATCTAGAGCTACAGAAGAGCAACGAAATACAAAATCAATAGACCGTTTTCTGATCATGTTAGAAAGCACAAGATGTCCGAGTCATCATCTGTTGTTTTACATTATAACGTCGCTGTTCATGTTAATGTTACAATGAAAACTTGCGAAAAAGTTGCCTAACTCGAAAATATTTCATTTTTTCAGTCAATATGAATTTTGAGAAGTGGCCTATTGGAATATTCCAACTTAAAGTAAATTTTCCTTTCAATTATTGTTAACGTGGTCATGTTCGTACCGGGGTTATTTTTCACTATATATATATATTACTTCGCGAAAAACCATGTTGCATTTTTAAAAAGGCAGATACATGTAATTCACAAATGTCAGCCAAAAGCGTAACGTCTTGACGTTATAATAGCAAAATTTCCCCCGGTGAAAATAACCGAGTCTACAGTAAACGCTAAGAGGCCAGCAAAGCTACAATGTTCAAGTTAGTTTAATCATTGCCAAATTAAGGAGGAATTGGAGACCTTGTTGCAGCACCAACAGCAAAACGCGAAAACACCCGATGCGTAAACACTAAAGACATGGAAACCAAAGAAGGGAGGAGATCTCCAACAAGACCCCGTTGCAGCATCAACAGTAAAACATCAAAACACCCGATGCAAAAGCACAAAAGACTAGTACAGCACGAGACGGAAAAGAGACACACGACATGTAAACATCAAACACAAAAGACTACACATAAACCGACGAGACCAATGGGTAACCGGTGCCGACTTTGGACGGTCATTTGTCACGCAAGTAGCAAATGGTGTGGTTATCCTGGATAACGTTTGCACAACCCTCTCACTTCTCCAATTACCCAGAGGTCTCGAAGAACGTACATTTGTGGTGTAAAACAACCTCCTCACTGTAAGATGACATCACACAAACAAGACCGCGAAACGTAGAGGCCCCAGAGACACAGATGAATATGTAAATGGATATAAAAAGAGGGCATGCGAAATACAGTCCGTGCTCTGCCGGCTGTAGCGAGCTCATGTATGTAATCACCCGAGGAGTCCGACTGACATTCAGAGAGGACAGGTGGTCGGGGCCCTGTCTTCTCTAAAGAGGTTTGGACAGGGCCCGTCATGGAGTCCCGTCGTCACAGTCAGTCAGAGTGCAAGTCTCAAGGATGCGCTTGTTAAAGAGTTTAACAATTGTACAAGACTGTAGATTGGTCAAGTACCAAGCCTAGTGTTCGTCTGGTGATATTAGGATCATATCCACGAGACGGAAAAGAGACACATGACATATAAACACAAAAGATTACACATAAACCAACGAGACCAATGAGTAACTGGTGCTGACTTTTGACGGCCATTTGCCACACAAGTAGCAAATGGTGTGGTTATCCGTATTACGTGCGTACAGCCCCCACTTATCCGGATACACAGAGGTCTCCATTCTCTTCAAACATTTCACTGATGACGGCCGATGACGGAAAAGAAAAAAGGAATGTACATTACCCAAGGGCGATCCACCCATTTGTACATTGGTAAATCCCAAAGAGTCCGATACGATTGACCCTTGCCATCAACACTTCATTTTTGAAGCCGAGGTGCCTAGGTAGAGGCAGCGTCTCCTGTTTGCTTGCAACACCCGCAGCTAAAATGTCTAGTGGACTGATCGATAGAAACCCGTCCATGACTTCTAAAGGTTCAAAATAAATACGCTGAAATAGATGCTCCCTGATTAATCACACAACATCTTATCCAGTGAGTAAAATCAAACAAAATACCTCCACCCCCCCCCCCCCCCACACACTCTAGATAAACGTCCATATTGAGGAAAGGGGCTCGATTGACAAAGTAAAAAAAAACCCCACTTAAAAAAAGCCCGTCCTGAAGAGAGATGCTGATTGAACTTACAACGCGCGAGTCAGTGTAAATAGAAAATCTTATCACGGGCGGCCTACATAACTGAGGTTAAGAATACAAACTGTAAAAATTATAAGGTGTAAAGAACGAGTCTAGCTACCGTCGTTAGTTTCATCGATTGAGCTACCGTCGTTAGTTTCAGTGATTTACCTCCGTATCCAATCAGAATAGATAGGGCGTGTCAAGAAATAGTACCCGTGAGGGAATATCACGCAGAATCTATCTCATCACGTACCAAGTAAGGACTCCGAAATGAGGCCTAGTACAAAAATGGAAATTAGTATTTTCAATTCATATGAAGAGTGTCAGAACATCTATTTAAGCCATCGGGTTCAATTGTTTTCATAGTATATTGTCCAAAGGTTTTCCTTGACTACTCTCTGGTATGTAGTCCAACTGGAGTTATGGTCTATGGGTGCAACTTTCATGTCCTCTCCGGAGTAGTTACCCCGATTGAAGTGTTGCGGAACTGGCATGCGAATCAACAACCACAGGTCCTTCACCACAACCAAAATATATGCACCCGCAGGCCGCACAACACCCAACCAGCACAAAAAGTAGAGTGTTTTAAAGAAACGTACCTATGTACACCAGCCGGCCGCACAACATCCCAACCAGGATAAAAAGTAGAGGGTTTTAAGGAAAAGTACCTTTGAGGGAATTGCAGACAGGACCCATCTCCCAAATTTATCAAATCAGAAAAAAAACATTAGAATGTCAAAATGTGTATGTGGTAATAGTTTCCAAGTCCAAAAATATGATCGGAATTTCTATATATTTAACGTCAGTAACACATAGCTTTTCTGATTCGTCGTAACACATAATCCGCGAAACCACAACTTCCTTCAAACCGCGAGGACATTGCTTCCAATTCTTCGTCAATCATCAAAAATAACTGAACTAATGCCGGAACATAACATTATAAACAACAGGAGACAACCACCAAATTTGAAAAAAAATTAACTAAAGCTAAGTTCAATTCTTCTGAAGAAATAAAGGAAGTACGAAAATGTGGCGATTCTAGATGTGGCACATGCGAGTATATCGACGAAGAAGTCAATAACATTCAAATCCGGGGACAAGTTAACATGAAAATGAACTGCAAAAGCTGAAATTTAAACTATTGTGCGACATGCCCAAACTGCAAAGAGAATTACATTTGGCAAACGGGAGACGCATTTAACGATCGCGGTAGGGTACATAATCAACAAATAAAGGACCCATCCGTTCGCAATACTCCGTGTAGTGAACACTTTGACCGCTGCGGGCAGAAGGAATTCAGAATTTTTCCATTCTTCAAAATTTTTGTGGTCTTTCCGTCTTGCAAAGGAAAAATTTTTCATTCAAAAATTCAAACATAAATTGAACCGCAAGTGAAACTTTATTGCTGTAACAATGACGTAAGTGACACCACATAAAACAAATGTAACTGCTATAGCTTAGTAACATAAAGTACCGTCTGAAGAGCCGCTGTAAAGACGAATAAAGGACCCCGTCGAATAATGACCGGGGTCATTATTCTACGTAGAAAAATGCCCCCCGGTCATTATTAAACGACTTAGGGGGTCATTATTCGACCGTACAATAAGCGGCACCAGCCCCAAAAATTGCAAACCCCTCGTGAAAAATATTGACCCCCATAGAATAATGACCCCCTTATAAACCGACTTGATTTCTCGATAAATGATCTTAATATGTACTATTTTTATGTATGTACGATGGTGTTCTGAAAGTTCGTAGATATGGCGCATGTCGACGCTTATGATTCAGATAATCAGCTGACACTCGTTATCTCGAAGTCGATGGGCCTACTGAAAATACTTCGACATAAGCGGAGTCAGGTTCACCTAATCATGACATTACCGAAAATGAAATGTTTACCAATTCAGAGAAGTTTTCATAGAACATTTGCGACGGGTGTGCCAAGCCGATAGGGTTTTTAACTTCTTCCGGACACCTGGTCCTATATCTTTGGAATTAGCAGTTCCTCAGGTGGAAACCACAATAACCGAACTTGACATCATCAAAGGAGCAAATAAGATAAGACGTAAAATCTGCCCTAAAATATGGAATTTTGAAAATGGAAATTTTAAGAAAAATCGTTTGTTAAATTAATAAAAATACAGTATCCCATCAAACTCTGAAATTATTTTAAATCTACTATGCATAATATTGTTAAAATTTGGGTCAGAACTTGTCTTTTTCTCATAGAAATCAATAGAAAATGGAAAAGTTTTTTTGAACATTGTTCCCCCCGGAGATTCAGAACGCCACTAAACTTGTGGTGTATATCCATGATACAAACTATCTGGAAAAGTGGGGTTCTGTATCTCCGGGGGGAACACTACCCAAGAGACGAAAAACCAAAACAGGAAGGGGTTGCATTTGTTAAAGAATCGATCTTTAAGATCATTAAATATGGAAAATCTGACTATTTTTCCTCCTTAATCCATCAAAGGAAATGTACAACAATTAGGAACGAAATAAGCAGGAGCGATGTGGATTTCTCCGCTAATGTGTATTTCGCGCAAAAAAGCTTCTATTATAGCCATTACATACAAAATAAGACCGTATTTTTTGAGTTCCGGATTACATTATTTACCGATTAGAGGAAATAGAACTGTCGAAATGTATTTCTGATATACAATGTAGATGTATTTTACATCTTTAAGTTAATATTCATCCATTCCAGGCAAAAAATTCTAAAATTTCTACGTTTATGGTCGAAATTATCAGTTTTATTACCCGAGCACCTCTACCTCTTTGGACCTTCATTTTAGAATCCTGGGAGTATTTCATCGAAAAGTAAAACATACAAAAAGTCTTCAGATACATTATATTTCAATAATGATTATCTTTTGTCTGCATATGTACCGTCATTTTGTAGAAATACGGCACGAAATTTAGGGCTAAAAACGGCCCTTATCTTATCAGCTCCTTGGTACTTGACCAATCTACAGTCTTGTACAAGCGCATCCTTGAGACTTGCACTCTGACTGACTTTGACGACGGGACTCCATGACGGGCCCTGTCCAAACCTCTTTAGAGAAGACAGGGCCCCGACCACCTGTCCTCTCTTAATGTCAGTCGGACTCCTCGGGTGATTACATACATGAGCTCGCTACAGCCGGCAGAGCACGGACTGTATTACGCATGCCCTCTTTTTATATCTATTTACATATTAATCTGTGTCTCTGGGGCCTCTGCGTTTCGCGGTCTTGTTTGTGTGATGTCATCTTACAGTGAGGAGGTTGTTTTACACCACAATTGTACGTTCTTCGAGACCTCTGGGTAATTGGAGAAGTGAGAGGGTTGTGCAAACGTAATCCAGGATAACCACACAATTTGCTACTTGCGTGACAGATGGCCGTCCAAAGTCGGCACCGATTACCCATTGGTCTCGTCGGTTTATGTGTAGTCTTTTGTGTTTGATGTTTACATGTCGTGTGTCTCTTTTCCGTCTTGTGCTGTTCTCGTCTTTTGTGTTTTTGCATCGGGTGTTTTGGTGTTTTACTGTTGATGCTGCAACGGGGTCTTGTTGGAGATCTCCTCCCTTCTTTTGACATCACCGAATTTGACAGGTTTCAACTGAATATGTGCGACGGGTGTGGCTAGCCAGTAGGGGGCGCTGCTTCCTCCGGACACCTAGTCCCGTCCCATTTAGGACTTGCATATGTTCTACTTGTTGAGAGCATTTATCTTAATTTGTCATGAATTTCTGGATTAAAGTTTTCTGGACTCTGACTTCAGTATTTATATTTTACTTCTAGCACATTTGAATTTATTCAAATAAGGCAATTATTGTCATATGCTTAGTTACATTATTTAGAACGTGTGCAAGGGAACATAATTTGTTCCATAGGTAAAAGATTCGAATCATTGGACATGCTTTTTCTATCACAATGGTAACACTTGAATTGTGTGTCCAGTGACATCAACCATTCAATATGCCGTTCAAAACTGTTTTCGAAGTCAATTCAAACTTGACAGCCATGCTCCCTGGCGTTGCGTCGATTTTCGTCATAAAATTCCTTGCGCTATGCATAATTCTAATGTAAAATTATTCGTCCAGACAAATTAAACAAACGCGCTCTTTGTATATTTTTGGCTACGCGGCCTATATTAAGCAAAAGAGGATATTATTAAATTAAGAAGATAGCACTGAAGCTATTATTACAATAGTAGCAGCATTGATGTATATTAAAAATACATGTAATAGCAAAATCGTGTTATCCGCTTTCTTTTGATAAAGGCCGCGTGACCGAAATTTGCAAAGAGAGTGTTTGTTTTATTTATTTAACTTGACCATAGACCTCAGTCTGCGGATTTGAAGGTTGTGAGTTCGAATCCCACTGTATGCGTATGTTTTTCATTTTGTAATTTTCGCTTGCACCAAGTTCCTCGCGGCGCGTCAAAGCCCATACATATGAAATCAAGCATGACATTCACCCGAAGCATAGTTTCAAATGACACCAGGGTCAATGACCCTATGCACTTCATGCTAAGTAGCTTTTCGGACTTTGTTGCCATCGGGGCATAGTGTTTCACAGACACATCTTGTTGTAGATAATATCAAACATTATTATTACCAGGAGTGTAGTGGTCATTTTTCTATGGGTTTCATTTTCCTATAGATCTAACATGTAGAAAAATGATCATCCGGGTATTTATTCTACGGTTTTGACTCATTATTCTACGGCTAGGGATTCATTTTTCTACGTAGAATAATAACCCCCTCGTCTTTACACCGGCTTAACTGCAGAAAGCGCTAACGGTATTTAAATAATGCAAAGTAAAGCATGTTATTCCGTCTATTTTTTTCTAATATATCTATATATACAAGCACAAAAAAGTTACAAGCGACTACGACACTAAACGTGTTTAAACCCAGCGGAAGGGACAATACATCCATTCGCGGCTGCGTCTAGGTGCTCCACGCTGACGTCGCACTGAATATGTTCCATTTTAACAGTGCTTGGCATTCAACCCTCAATTACAGCTTAAACGTTACTTCTTTTGTTTAAAGCTGTATTTTTTATATCTGGTAGGTGTCTGGTAGCTAAGAAAAAGAAATCACCAGGGGGATTCCCCCGTGTCACGTGATAGCCCTAAATATAACTCTAAAGCGTTGTCCCGGTTTTAAATTGAATTTTGCAAGTGGCAAATAAGGAAAAAATAATAGAAATGTTATATATTTTTCATCATTAATTCCTGTAGATTAAGAAATGTTTTGTGCATTGTGACACTTTAAACGATTAAAAGGAGAAAAAGATACCGAGAAGGAAAATAAGTGGTAAAAACTCTACAAAACTCGACTTTACATCCACATTTTGCACAACTACTAAAATTTCTTAAATCCTGGTAAATTGAAGTGTCCTCTATAGATTCTGAATAACAACATCGCAATCGTACAAGGGTAGCCACCTGCAATTAACAATTTTTTACAACTACCCTTTAGCAGTCTATTTTCAGATGGGACCTAAACGCACAGGTGATCTGGATTACGTCATAGAAAGGGGTAGGGCCACGAAGACCCCAAAACGGCCCTGCAATTTTCCTTAAAATTAAACTTAATGAGAAATACTTGATATATTACAAAAAATATAATGGATTTTTCCCGCTTTTAATGAATGAACATATTACCTTCCGAACCATCATAGGAAGTATTATGACGTCATCATTCGACGTCATTTTGACGTTATTGACAAAACTTGGTCAAAAAACTTTTATGACAAGATGGTATACTAATCATCTTTCATTTATAAATTTTTCATGTTTCTCGATAAATGTAGCCAATGCTGTTTTAAAAGGAAGATGTAGATTTTGCACCAATTTCATAGAAAATTGCCGATTTTGGGGTTTTCAAAGGGCTTTAAGCTAGTGATAAATGCATTGTTTACAACATCTCAAAACATAAATTAAGAAAAAATCTTTACAAAGAATCAAATCACACAAAAATATTTAATTAATCTAAATGTTAAGAAACAGGGCCGATTTAGGAGCTTCGTGGCCCTACCCCTTTAGCGGGAAAGCATTAGTTAACATGCAACATAAGCATACGTGTACATATAAAGTGCAGACACATAAGAACATGGGTTTTTTTTACATATCTCAAATGAATAAATGATACAATCATTGTAAATAGTGTTTTTTTTTAATTTTAGTATTATTTTGACAACAATAAGAATGTAATATACATATATATTAAGAAAGCAGGGGGGGGGGGTAAGCCTCTTCCGGGCACCCGCTTTTAGTATGTTATTCAAGTCAAACAATATATCTTTTCTTTGTGGAAAAGTTTGTGAAAGGGAATAACTCTGGTGATAAAGGTTGTTGCCGCGCAAGAACGTACAACTTCTGCAGATCAAATATTGAAATATATGTATCAATACTGGCCGTTTTCTAAATTTGTATTTTTAACAATATTGATTTTTCAAAGTTACATGTATTTTCAAACTTGTCACAGTGCTTTCGTGGGCAGAGCTTTATCAGTGACCAGCAAAATAATAATAATAATAATAATAATAATAATAATAATAATAATAATAATAATAAATAAATGAATAAATAAAGAGAGAGGGGGGAGCGGTTCTTTCCCGGTAAGATTCAGTCTAATTGTAACCCGCCCGATCTCCTGCTAATTACAATTTGTTTTTTTTTTATTTTGTGCTTAGATTTATTCTAGTACATGTTAAATTGATTAATTAGGACGATATCTGAAGTCTCAGTATTGTTCTGTTGTGCCGGTATACTGACAAAAGTATTTTAGCATCGTATTCGTGATGATATATAATACATGTATATATATTTTTTAAAATAATAATTTAGAATGAACTGTTTTAATGCACACGAGCTGGCACCCTCTTCCCCCTAAAAAAAAAAAACAAAAAAAAAAAACAAACAGTCGGCAGCAACAACAAATAAATAGATATTAAAATCAATTAGAAGTAATGATTTTAAAGCCGGTAAATCAGTAAAACTCCATTAATTAGCTCAATATGGACAATATCTAACAAATGATCTAAATAAAATTTTGCTCCTTTATAAGGATACCTTTATCAATTCCTTATTAAAGATTCCGACGGTAGTCGGAATCCTTTCTGTTATTGTGTTGTCTTTTCTTTATTCTTATTAAGGATTCCGACTATTCCGTCGGAATCCTTTCTGTTATTGCAATGTCTTTTCTTTATTCTTATTATTATTATTCTTATTATTCTTACCCCTTTCCATTTCCAGACACTTTATTCAAAGGTCTTTCAACACAGAGCAAAAAGGATGGTACCATTAGAAAGAGCATACAAAGATCTTCTTAAACTATTTTTTGTTTGTTGATAAGTTCACCAATGCCCTCGCTAGATGTCATCAAAGGTCAAATCTTTAAAGTCTTATAACTTCTAAATTCTACACGATTTGAACGAAATTTGTTTTAAATCATTCTTTGGAAAATTTGTAAACTTTTATACGTTTACATGCTCGATAAAATATTTACGGTTTTCGCGCTATTCCGAGTTAAAAATGGAACTTTAAATTGGCACAGTGCCAATTCCTACAGTTTTCGACATTTTGAGTTGAAACTTGGATGGTAGGCTACTTATAGGTAGTCATTGATGATGACCTAGTTTCAAGGTCAAATTATTATTCTCAAAGTCACAACAAACTTTTGCCTATAGTACAAAGACTATTCGACCTTGACAGTTCAAACTTCATAAATACAATCATTGAGCCAAGCCCTTTCACCTTGACCTTGACCCAAGGTCAAACTTTGATTCTCAAGGTCACAACAAATTTTTGCCTATAGAACAATGACCATTTGCAAATATTCCTTGCATCAAGTCCTTTCATCTTGACCTTGACCAAAGGTCATTTATTCAAGGTCACAACAGACTTTTGTTGATAAATATTGAGCTTTGATTAGATGAAGAGGAATCTTGATGAGAATAAACTCAAATGCTTATCTTTTATCCATGACCTTGGTTCAAGGTAAAATAAACTTTTTCAAGGTCATAACAAACATTTACTCTTGTAGAATTCACAGAATTTTGTCCTTAACTATTTATTCTTCATACAAGTAGTACATCTTATTAGAACTTTACATAGTAAGATAGATAACTCTTTTATTCTTGTTCTCTTTTTCCATTTTTTTTTTCTTAGTAGAATTACTTGTCTGTACTTTCATGCTGTTGTCATTCTCTATTTATGGATATTTTCTCATTGATAATTCATTGTGCAATTCTTTTTGGGATAGTAATTTAAAAGGATTCGAAATGGATAGAATAGACCTAGGAGTTTCTAGCTTTCCTAAACTTGAAAGGTATTTATCATCTTTTTCTTCTTTTTTTGTTGATAAATAGATAAGAGTCCCAAGTTAGACATAAGCTCTTTTGACTCATTTGCTGAATGGAATAAGGTACAAAAGCAACTATTCATTTTTCCATCTTCTTTATTCGGATTTAATCACTTCAGTTCCGAGGAAGGTCTATTAAAGGAGGAATCCGTCTGTTGCTTGCAACAGTAGCCATTTAGTTATTCTTCTTATTATTATTATTCTTACCCCCAAGCCATTCCAGAGACCATACAACAAAGTGCCGAATCATATGATAAAATGGAAAGTATCATGTAAAAGAGCAAATAAAGATCTTAATTTAAAATTTTTTTCTTGTCGAAAAGTTCATAAAACCTCCCGCTAGAGGTCATCAAAGATCAAATGTTTAAAACCTTATAACTCCCAAACTAACCGTACGATTTGAACGAAATTTGTTTTATATTTTTCTTTGGGAAATTTGCAAACTTTAATACACTTACATGCTCGATAAAATATTTACGGTTTTCGCGCTATTTTGAGTTGAAATGGAACTTTAAATTGGCACATTGCCAATTTCTACAGTTTTTGAGATTTTGAGTTGAAACTTGGCTGGTAGGTTACCTATAGGTAGTCATTGATGATGACCTAGTTTCAAGGTCAAATTATAATTCCCAAGGTCACAACAAACTTTTGCCTATAGAACAAAGACTATTTGACCTTGACAGTTCAAACTTCATAAATACAATCATTGAGCCAAGCCCTTTCACCCTGACCTTGACCCAAGATCAAATTTTGATTCTCAAGGTTATAACGAATTTTTGCCTGTAGAACAAAGACCATTTGACATTGAGAGTTCAAACTTGGCGCAAATATTCCTTGCATCAAGTGCTTTCACCTTGACCTTTACCCAAGGTCATTTGTTTGATTTTAAGGTCACAACAGACTTTTGTTGATAAAATATTGAGCTTTGATTAAATGAAGAGGAATCTTGATGAGAATAAACTCAAATAGTTATCTTTTATCCATGACCTTGGTTCAAGGTCAAATAAACCTTTTCAAGGTCATAGCAAACATTTCCTCTTGTAGAATTCACAGGATTTTGTCCTTAACTATTTATTCTTCATACTAGTAGTGCTTCTTATTTGAACTTTACATAGTAAGATAGATAACTCTTTTATTCTTGTTCTCTGTTTCCTTTTTTTCTTCGTAGCATTACATATCTGTACTTTCATGCTGTTGTCATTTTCTATTTATAGAAATTTTCTCATTGCTAACTCATTGTGCAATTCTTTTTGGGATAGTAATTCTAAAGGATTCAAAATTGATAGAATATATCAAGGAGTTTAAAGCTTTCCTAAACTTGAAAGGTATTTATTATCTTTATCTTCTATTTTGTCGATAAATAAATAAGAGTTCAAAATTAGACATAAGCTCTTTAGACTCATTTCCTGAGGTGAATAAGATTCTAAAGCAACTATTCTTTTCTCCATCTTCTTTATTCGGATTTTAACACTTCATTTCCAAGGAAGGTCTAATAAAGGAGGAATCCGTCTGTTGCTTGCAACAGTAGCCATCTTGTTCTTATTATTAAGGATTCCGACTATTCCGTCGGAATCCTTTCTGTCATTGTAATGTCTTTTCTTTATTCTTATTATTCTTATTATTATTTTTATTACCCCCAAGCCAATCCAGAGACATTACAAAAAAGTACCGCATCATATGATAAAATGGTAAGTATCATGTGAAAGAGCAAATAAAGATCTTCATTAAAAAAAATTTCTTGTCGAAAAGTTCACATATGCCCCCGCTAGAGGTCATCAAAGGTCAAATCTTTAAAACCTTATAACTCCTCAACTAACCGTGCGAATTTGAAATTTGTTTTATATTTTTCTTTGGGAAATTTGCAATGTTTTATACGCTTACATGCTCGATAAAATATTTACGGTTTTCGCGCTATTTTGAATTGAAAATGGAACTTTAATTTGGCCCAGTGCCAATTTCCACAGTTTTTGAGATTTTGAGTTGAAACTTGGATGGTAGGTTACTTATAGGTAGTCATTGATTATGACCTAGTTTTAAGGTCAAATTATGATTCTCAAGGTCATAACAAACTTTTGCCTATAGAACAAAGACTATTTCACCTTGACAATTCAAACTTCATAAATACAATCATTGATCCAAGCCCTTTCACCTTGACCTTGGCCCAAGGTCAAATTTTGATTCTCAAGGTCACAACAAACTTTTGCCTATAGAACAAAGACCATTTGACCTTGAGAGTTCAAACTTGGTGCAAATATTCCTTGCATCAAGTCCTTTCACCTTGACCTTAACACAAGGTCATTTGTTCGATTTCAAGGTCACAACAGACTTTTGTTGATAAAATTTTGAGCTTTGAAGAGATGAAAAGTAATCTTAATGAGAATAAACAAAAATGCAAATATTTCATCCATGACCTTAGTTCAAGGTCAAATAAACTTTTTCAAGGTCATAACAAACATTTACTCTTATATGATTGATAGGATTTTGTTCTTAAATATTTATTCTTCAGACAAGTAGTACTTCTTATTTGAACTCTACAATGTAAGATAGATAACTCTTTTATTCTTGTTCTCTGTTTCTTTCTTTTTTATTATTAGTAGCATTACATATTATTAGTTTCATGTTGTTGTCATTTTCTATTAATAGAAATTATCTCATTGCAAAAGCATTGTGCAATTCTTTTTTGAGAAAGTCATTGTAAAGGATTAGATATTGATTGAGTATGGAGTTTAAAGCTTTCGTAAACCTGAAAGGTATTTATTATATTTTCTTCTATATTGTCGATAAATAAATAAGAGTCCCAAATTAGACATAAGCTCTTTTGACTCATTTGCTGAAGTTAATATGGTACTAATGCAACAATTCTTTTTTCCATCTTCTTTATTCGGATTTTAGCATTTCAGTTCCGAGGAAGGTCTAATAAAAGAGGAATCCGTCTGTTGCTTGCAACAGTAGCCATCTAGTTCTTATTAAGGATTCCGACTTCCGTCGGAATCCTTTCTGTTATTCTATTGTCTTTTCTTTATTCTTATTCTTATTATTAGTATTCTTACCTCACCTCGATCCGGACACTTTATTAAAAAGTACCGCGTCTTAGTGTAAAATGAAAAGTACCATGTGAAAGTACATATCAAGATCTCAATTGAAAATTTTTTGTTGTCGAAAAGTGCAAATATGCCCCCGCCAGAGGTCATCAAAGGTCAAATCTTAAAATTGTCATAGCAAGATCTCAATTGAAAATTTTGTTGTTGTCGAAAAGTGCACATATGCCCCCGCTAGAGGTCATCAAAGGTCAAATCTTAAAATTGTCATAACTTTTGATCTAACCGTACGATTTGGACGAAATTTGTTTTATATTGTTCTTTGGAAAATTTGCAAAATTTTATACGCTTACATGCTCGATAAAATATTTACGGTTTTCGCGCTATTCAGAGTTGAAAATGGAACTTTAAATTGGCACAGTGCCAATTTCTACAGTTTTTGAGATTTTGAGTTGAAACTTGGATGGTATGTCACTTATAGGTAGTCATTTAATGTTGACCTACTTTCAAGGTCAAATTTTGATTCTCAAGGTCACAACATACTTTTGCCTATAGAACATTGACTATTTGACCTTCAGAGTTCAAACTTCATACATATTATCGTTAAGCCAAGCTCTTTCACTTTGACCTTGACCCAGGGTCAAATTTTCATTCTCAAGGTCACAACATACTTTTTCCTATAGAACAAAGACTATTTGACCTTCAGAGTTCAAACTTCATACATACTATTGTTAAGCCAAGCTCTTTCACATTGACCTTGATCCAAGTTCAAATTTTGATTCTCAAGGTCACAACATACTTTTGCCTATAAAACAAAGACTATTTGACCTCCAGAGTTCAAACTTCATACATATGATCGTTAAGCCACGTTCTTTCACCTTGACCTTAACCCAAGGTCATTTTTCATTCTCAAGGTCACAACAAACTTTTGCCTATAGAATAAAGACTATTTGACCTCTAAAGTTCAAACTTCATATATATTCTCGTTGAGCTACGCTCTTTTGCCTTGACCAAAGGTCAAATATTGATTCTCAAGGTCAAAACAAGCTTTTGCCTTTAAGACAACGACTAATTGACCTTGGGAATTTAAACTTTACACAAATATTTCTTGCACCAAGCCCTTTTATCTTGACCTTGACCCAATGTCATTTTTTGACTGCAAGTTCACAACAGACTTTGGTTGATAAGATAATGAGCTTTGATCAGATTAAGATCAATCGTGATGAGATAACCTACAATACTTAAGTTTTATCCGTATCCTTGGTTCAAGATAGAATAATCATTCTCAAGGTAATAACAAACATTTAGTCTTGTAGAATTCACAGTTTTTGTCCTATACTATTTATTCTTCATACAAGTTGTCCTTCTTACTAGTATTTTAACTTAAGATGGTTTAAGAAGGATAACTCTTTTATTCTTGTTCTCATTTTCTTTCTTTTTTCTTAGAAGCATTACACATGGTTACTTATCTGTACTTTCATGCTGTTGACATTTTCTATTAATAGAAATTTTGTCATTGCAAAGTCATTGTGCAATTCTGTTTTGAGATAGAAATTTTAAAGGATTTAATATTGATATTTAAAGACATTTTACACATCATGGAGATTAAAGATTTCGTTAACATGAAAGGTATGTATTATCGTTTTCTTCTGGTTTGTTGATAAATTAATAAGAGTCCCAAGTTAGACAAAAGCTCTTTTGACTCATTTGCTGAAATGAATAAGGTACTAAAGCAACAACATGTATTTAAATTTCTATCCTCTTTATTCGGATTTAAACACGTTAGTTCCGAGGAGGCTCTAATAAAGGAGGAATCCGTCTGTTGCTTGCAACAGTAGCCATCTAGTCTTATTATTAAGGATTCCGACTTTTCCGTCGGAATCCTTTCTGTTATTGTATTGTCTTTTCTTTATTCTTATTATTATTCTTATTAAGGATTCCGACTATTCCGTCGGAATCCTTTCTGTTATTGTATTGTCTTTTCTTTCTTCTTATTATTATTCTTATTATTATTCTTACCTCCTCATCGTTCCGGTCACTTTACAAACACGTTCCGCATCATGTAATAAAATGAATAGTACCATGTGAAAGAACATACAAAGATCTCAATTGAAATTTTTTTTGTTGTCGAAAAGTTCACATATGCCCCCGCTAGAGATCACCAAAGGTCAAAACTTTAAACTCTTGTAACTCCTAAACTAACTGTACGATTTGAACGAAATTTGTTTTAAAATGTTCTTTGGGAAATTTGCAAACTTTTTTACACTTACATGCTCGACAAAATATTTATGGTTTTCGCGCTATATCGAGTTAAAAATGGAACTTTAAATTGGCACAGTGCCAATTTCTACAGTTTTTGAGATTTTGAGTTGAAACTTGGATGGTAGGTTACTTATAGGTAGTCATTTAATGTTGACCTACTTTCAAGGTCAAATTTTGATTCTCAAGGTCACAACAAACTTTTGCCTTCAGAACAAAGACCATTAGACCTGCAGAGTTCAAACTTCATACATATTATCATTAAACCAAGCTCTTACACCTTGACCTTGACCCAAGGTCAAATTCAGATTCTCAAGGTCACAACAAACTTTTGCCTATAGAACAAAGACTATTTGACCTTCAGAGTTTAAATTTCATACAAATAATTGTTTAGTCATGCTCTTTCACTTTGACCTTGGCCCAAGGTCAAATTCTCATTCTCAAGGTGACAGCAACTTTTCCCTACAAAACAAAGACTATTTGACCTTCAGAGTTCATACTTTATATATATCATGCTTGGGCCAAGCTCTTTCACCTTGACCTTGACCCAAGGTCAAATTCTGATTTTCAAGGTCACAACAAACTTTAGTCTATAAAACATAGACTGACCTTGAGAGTTCAAACTTTACACAAAGATTCCTTGCATCAAACTCTTTCATCATGACCTTGACCCAAGGTCATTTGTTTGATTTCAAGGTCAAAACTGACTTTGGCTGATTAGATATTGAGCTTTGCTCAGATTAAGATCAATCGTGATGAGATAATCACAATACTTAGCTTTCATCCATGACATTGGTTACAGGCCAAATAATCATTCTCAAGGTTTTAACAATCATTTACTCTTGTAGAATTTACACTTTTTGTCCTATACTATTTATTTTTCACACAAGTAGTCCTTCTTATTTGAACTTAACATAGTATAAGAAAGATAACTCTTTTATTCTTGTTCTCTGTTTCTTTTTTTTGTCTTAGTAGCATTACATATCTGTACTTTCATGTTGTTGTCATTTTTGTGTCGCCTGCGAAGCATAGCGACACTTAGGGATCACTTTGTCCGTTGTCCGTCTGTCCGTCCGTCCGTCTGTCAGTCTGTCTGTCTGTCACACTTTGGGTGTCACAGCCCATAACTTTTGATTGGTAAGTGATAGGGCTTTGATATTTCACATGTGTATTCCTTGTGACAAGACCTTCCTACGCATACCATAATTTTTGACCTAGTGACCTTGACCTACATATTTGACCTACTTTTCAAAAAAATTAAGAATGGATATATCTTTTGATTTGTAGGTGATAGGGCTTTGATATTTCACATGTGCAATCCTTGCGGCAAGACCTTTCAACACATACCATAATTTTTGACCTTGTGACCTTGACCTAGATATTTGACCTACTTTTGAAAATTCGCTATATCTTTTGATTGGTAAGTGATAGGGCTTTGATATTTCACATGTGTATTCCTTGTGACAAGACCTTCCTACTCATACAATAATTTTTGACCTAGTGACCTTGACCTACATATTTGACCTACTTTTCAAAAAAATTAAGAATGGATATATCTTTTGATTTGTAGATGATAGGGCTTTGATATTTCACATGTGCAATCCTTGTGGCAAGACCTTTCAACACATACCATAATTTTTGACCTTGTGACCTTGACCTAGATATTTGACCTCCTTTTGAAAAAAAGATAAGATTCGCTATATCTTTTGATTGGTAAGTGATAGGGCTTTGATATTTCACATGTGTATTCCTTGTGACAAGACCTTCCTACACAGACCTTTAAATTTGACCTTGATATAGATATTTGACCTACTTTTCAAGAAAAGTAATATTGGCTATATCTTTTGATTGGTAGGTGATAGGACTTTGATATTTCACATGTATTTTCCTTGTAACAATGCCATTCTACAAATACCATAATTTTTTTACCTTTTGACCTTGACCTACATATTTGACCTACTTTTCAAAAAAAAATGAAGAATTGATATATCTTTTGATTGGTAAGTGATAGGGCTTTGGTATTTCACATGTGTATTCCTTGTGACAAGACCTTCCTACACAGACCATAAAATTTGACCTTTTGACCTTGATCTAGATATTTGACCTACTTTTCAAGAAAAGTAATATTGGCTATATCTTTTGATTGGTAGGTGATAGGGCTTTGATATTTCACATGTATTTTCCTTGTATTAATGCCAATCTACAAATACCATAATTTTTTTTACCTTTTGACCTTGACCTAGCTATTTGACCTTCTTTTCTAAGGTTGTAAATTGGCAGGTGATAGGTTTTTAATATTTCTTATGATGAGACCTTTTTGTTACCAATTTTTACGTAGTGACCTTGACCTAGATGATTGACACTCTTTTCTGAAAATTTGAGAATGACCATATCTTTTAATTTGTAATTAAGAGGTCTGATATTTCAAATGAATTTCATATGACAAGACTTTTCTACTGATACCAATAATTTTGATCCACTTTCTAGAATAATAATCAAACCGCTTCGCAGGCGACACAAGCATTCCTTGGATTGCTATTTTCTATTAATAGAAATTATCTCATTTCAAAATCATTGTGCAATTCTGTTTTGAGAAAGTACTTGTAAAGGATTTGATATCCATAGGGCATGGAGTTTAAAGCTTTCGCAATGATGAAAGGTACTTAATTTTTTTTTCTTCTATTTTGTTGATAAATAAATAAGAGTCCCAAATGAGACATAAGCTCTTTTGACCCATTTGCTGAAGTGAATAAGGTACTTACGTAACCATTCTTTTTTCCATCTTCTTTTTTTCGGATTTTAACACTTCAGTTCCGAGGAAGGTCTAATGAAGGAGGAATCCGTCTGTTGCTTGCAACAGTAGCCATCTAGTTAAGGATTCCGACTTCCGTCGGAATCCTTTCTGTTATTGTATTGTCTTTTCTTTATTCTTATTATTCTTATTATTATTATTATTCTTACCCCCAAACCAATCCAGAGACTTTACAACAAAGTACCGCATCATATGATAAAATGGAAAGTATCATGTGAAAGAGCAAATAAAGATCTTCATTTAAAATTTTTTTCTTGTCGAAAAGTTCACATATGCCCCCGCTAGAGGTCATCAAAGGTCAAATCTTTAAAACCTTATAACTCCTAAACTAACCGTGCGATTTGAATGAAATTTGTTTTATATTGTTCTTTGGGAAATTTGCAAACTTTTATACGCTTACATGCTCGATAAAATATTTACGGTTTTCGAGCTATTTTGAGTTGAAAATGGAACTTTAAATTGGCACAGTGCCAATTTCTACAGTTTTTGAGATTTTGAGTTGAAACTTGGATGGTAGGCTACTAATAGGTAGTCATTGATGATGACCTAGTTTCAAGGTCAAATTATGATTCTCAAGGTCACAACAAACTTTTGCCTATAGAACAAAGACTATTTGGCCTTGACAATTCAAACTTCATAAATACAATCATTGAGCCAAGCCCTTTCACTTTGAACTTGGCCCAAGGTCAAATTTTCATTCTCAAGGTCACAACAAACTTTTGCCTATAGAACAAAGACCATTTGACCTTGAGAGTTCAAACTTGGCGCAAATATTCCTTGCATCAAGTCCTTTCACCTTGACCTTGACCCAAGGTCATTTGTTCGATTTCAAGGTCACAACAGACTTTTGTTGATAAAATATTGAGCTTTGAAGAGATGAAAAGTAATCTTGATAAGAATAAACAAAAATGCTAATCTTTCATCCATGACCTTGGTTCAAGGTCAAATAAACTTTTTCAAGGTCATAACAAACATTTACTCTTATAGGATTGATAGGATTTTGTTCTTAAATATTTATTCTTCACGCAAGTAGTACTTCTTAATTGAACTTTACATAGAAAGATAGATAACTCTTTTATTCTTGTTCTCTGTTTCTTTCTTTTTTATTATTAGTAGTTTCATGTTGTTGTCATTTTCTATTAATAGAAATTATCTCATTGCAAAAGCATTGTGCAATTCTTTTTTGAGAAAGTCACTGTAAAGGATTAGATTTTGATTGAGTATGGAGTTTAAAGCTTTCGTAAACATGAAAGGTATTTATTATTTTTTTCTTCTATTTTGTTGATAAATAGATAAGAGTCCCAAATTAGACATAAGCTCTTTTGACTCATTTGCTGAAGTTAATATGGTACTAATGCAACTATTCTTTTTTCCATCTTCTTTATTCGGATTTTAGCACTTCAGTTCCGAGGAAGGTCTAATAAAGGAGGAATCCGTCTGTTGCTTCCAACAGTAGCCATCTAGTTATTATTATTATTCTTACCCCCAAACCGTTCCGGACACTTTACAAAAAAGTACAGCATCATATGAAAAAACGGAAAGTACCATGTGAAAGAGCATATGAAGATCTTGAATGAAATTTTTTTTCTTGTCAAAAGGTTCACAAATGCCCCCGCTGGAGGTCATCAAAGGTCAAATCTTTAAACTCTTATAACTTCTTAACTAACCGTCGGATTTGAACAAAATTTGTTTTATATTGTTCTTTGGGAAATTTGCAAACTTTTATACGCTTACATGCTCGATAAAATATTTACGGTTTTCGCTCTATTCAGAGTTGAAAATGGAACTTTAAATTGGCACAGTGCCAATTTCTACATCTTTTGAGATTTTGAGTTGAAACTTGGATGGTAGGTTACTTAGAGGTAGACATTTAATGCTGACCTACTTTCAAGGTCAACTTTTTATACTCAAGGTCACAACAAATTTTGGCCTATAGAACAAAGACTACTTGACTTTCAGAGTTCAAACTTCATACATACTATCGTTTAGCCAAGTTCTTTCACCTTGACCTTGACCCAAGGTCAAATTTTGATCCTCAAGGTCACAACATACTTTTGCCTATAGAACAAAGACTATTTGACCTTCAGAGTTCAAATTCATACATACTATCGTTTAGCCAAGTTCTTTCACCTTGACCTTGACACAAGGTCAAATTTTGATCCTCAAGGTCACAACATACTTTTGCCTATAGAACAAAGACTTTTTGACCTTCAGCGTTCAAACTTCATGCATACTATCATTAAGCCAAGCTCTTTCACCTTGACCTTGACCCAAGGTCAAATTTTGATTCGCAAGGCCACAACAAAGTTTTGCCTACAGAATAAAGGCTATTTGAACTTCAGAGTTCAAACTTCATACATATTATCGTTAAGGCACGCTCTTTCACCTTGACCTTGACCCAAGGTCAAATTTTGATTCTCAAGGTCACAACAAACTTTTGCCTATAGTACAAAGACTTTTTGACCTTAAGAGTTCAAACTTAACACAAATACTCCTTGCATCAAGCCCTTTAACTTTGACCTTGACCCAAGGTCATTTGTTCGATTTCAAGATCACAACATACTTTGGTTAATAAAATATTGAGCTTTGATTAGATTAAGGTCATTCTTGAAAAGAATTACCTCAAATACTTATCTTTTTTCCGTGACCTTTATTCACTGTCAAATGATCATTCTCAGGGTCATGACAAACTTACTCTAGTAGAATTAGCAGTTTTTGTCCTACGCTATTTATTCTTCACTCAAGTAGTCTTTCTTATTTGAACATAACATAGTATAAGAAACATAACTCTTTTACTCTTGGTCTCTGTTTTTTTTTTTTTTTTTTTTTTGTTTTTTTTTTCTTAGTAGTACTTGGTTGTATTTTGATTCTATTGTCATTTTCTATTTCTAGAAATGCTCTCATTACAAAATCATTGTGCAATTCTGTTTTGAGATAGTAATATTAAAGGATTTAGAATTGATAGATCATGGAGTATAAAGCTTTCGTAAACATGAAAGGTATTATCTTTTTGTTCTATTTTGTTGATAAATAAATGAGAGTCCCAAATTAGACTAAAGCTCTTAAGACTCATTTGCTGAAGTGAATAAGGTACAAAAGCAACTATTCATTTGTCCATCTTCTTTATTCGGATTTTAACACTTCAGTTCTAAGGAAGGTCTAATAAAGGAGGAATCCGTCTGTTGCTTGCAACAGTAGCCATCTAGTTATTAAGGATTCCGACTATTCCGTCGGAATCCTTTCTGTTATTGAATTGTCTTTTCTTTCTTCTTATTATTAAGGATTCCGACTTCCGTCGGAATCCTTTCTGTTATTGTATTGTCTTTTCTTTATTCTTATTATTCTTATTATTATTATTCTTACCCCCAAGCCAATCCAGAGACGTTACAACAAAGTACCGAATCATATGATAAAATGGAAAGTATCATGTGAAAGAGCCTATAAAGATCTTCATTTAAAATTTTTTTATTGTCGAAAAGTTCACATATGCCCCCGCTAGAGGTCATCAAAGGCAAAATCTTTAAAACCTTATAACTCCTAAACTAACCGTGCGATTAGAATGAAATTTGTTTTATATTGTTCTTTGGGAAATTTGCAAACTTTTATACGCTTACATGCTCGATAAAATATTTACGGTTTTCGCGCTATTTTGAGTTGAAAATGGAACTTTAAATTGGCACAGTGCCAATTTCTACAGTTTTTGAGATTTTGAGTTGAAACTTGGATGGTAGGTTACTTATAGGTAGTCATTGATGATGACCTAGTTTCAAGGTCAAATTATGATTCTCAAGGTCACAACAAACTTTTGCCTATAGAACAAAGACTATTTGACCTTGACACTTCAAACTTCATAAATACAATCATTGATCCAAGCCCTTTCACCTTGATCTTGACCCAAGGTCAAATTCTCATTGTCAAGGTCACAACAAAATTTCTCCTACAGAACAAAGACTATTTGACCCTGAGAGTTCAAACTTGACGCAAATATTCCTTGCATCAAGTCCTTTCACCTTGACCTTGAGCCAAGGTCATTTGTTCGATTTCAAGGTCATAGCAGACTTTTGTTGATAAAATATTGAGCTTTGAATAGATGAAAAGAAATCTTGATGAGAATAAACTAAAATGCTTATCTTTTATCCATGACCTTGGTTCAATGTCAAATAAACTTTTTCAAGGTCATAACAAACATTTACTCTTGTAGGATTGATAGGATTTTGTCCTTAACTATTTATTCTTCACACAAGTAGTACTTCTTATTTGAACTTTATATAGTAAGATAGATAACTCTTTTATTCTTGTTCTCTGTTTCTTTCTTTTTTATCTTAGTAGCATTACTTGTCTCTACTTTCATGCTGTTGTCATTCTCTATTTATAGAAATTTTCTCATTGCTAATTCATTGTGCAATTCTTTTTGGGATAGTAATTTCAAAGGATTCAAAATGGATAGAACAGATCTAGGAGTTTAAAACCCTCCTAAACTCGAAAGGTATTTATCGTCTTTTTCTTCTTTTTGTCGATAAATAGATAAGAGTCCCAAGTTAGACATAAGCTCTTTTGACTCATTTGCTGAAGTGAATAAGGTACTAAAGCAACTATTCAATTTTCAACTTCTTTATTCGGATTTTAACACTTCAGTTCCGAGGAAGGTCTAATCAAGGAGGAATCCGTCTGTTGCTTGCAACAGTAGCCATCTAGTTATTCTTATTATTATTCTTACCTCCTCATCGTTCCGGACACTTTATGAACAAGCTACGCATCATATGATAAAATGAATAGTACCATGTGAAAGAGCATACAAAGATCTCAAATGAAATTTTTTTTGTTGTCGAAAAGTTCACATATGCCCTCGCTAGAGGTCATCAAAGGTCAAATCTTTAAACCCTTATAACTCCTAAACTAACCGTACGATTTGAACGAAAATTGTTTTATATTGTTCTTTGGGAAATTTGCAAACTTTTATACACTTACATGCTCGATAAAATATTTACGGTTTTCGCGCTATTCAGAGTTGAAAATGGAACTTTAAATTGGCACAGTGCCAATTTCTACATTTTTTGAGATTTTGAGTTGAAACTTGGATGATATGTTAATTATAGGTAGACATTTAATGCTGACCTACTTTCAAGGTCAAATTTTTATTCTCAAGGTCACAACAAATTTTGGCCTATAGAACAAAGACTACTTGACCTTCAGAGTTCAAACTTCGTACATACTATCGTTTAGCCAAGCTCTTTCACCTTGACCTCGACCCAAGGTCAAATTTTGATTCTCAAGGTCACAACATACTTTTGCCTATAGTACAAAGACTATTTGACCTTCAGCGTTCAAACTTCATACATACTATCGTTTAACAAAGCTCTTTCACCTTGACCTTAACCCAAGGTCAAATTTTGATTCTCAAGGCCACAACATACTTTTGCCTATAGAACAAAGACTATTTGACCTTCAGAGTTCAAACTTCATACCTACTATCGTTAAGCCAAGCTCTTTCACCTTGACCTTGACCCAAGGTCAAATTTTGATTCTCAAGGTCACAACAAAGTTTTGCCTATAGAATAAAGACTATTTGACCTTCAGAGTTCAAACTTCATAAATATTATCGTTAAGCCACGCTTTTTCACCTTGACCTTGACCCAAGGTCAAATTTTGATTCTCAAGGTCACAACAAACTTTTGCCTATAGAACAAAGACTATTTGACCTTAAGAGTTCAAACTTAACACAAATATTCCTTGCATCAAGCCATTTTACCTTGACCTTGACCCAAGGTCATTTGTTCGATTTCAAGGTCACAGCATACTTTGGTTGATAAAATATTGAGCTTTGATCAGATTAAGATCAATCTTGAAAAGAATTACCTCAAATACTTATCTTTTTTCCTTGACCTTTATTTACGATCAAATGATCATTCTCAGGGTCATAACAAACTTACTCTTGTAGAATTAGCAGTTTTTGTCCTACGCTATTTATTCTACACTCAAGTAGTCTTTCTTATTTGAACATAACATAGTATAAGAAACATAACTCTTTTACTCTTGGTCTCTGTTTTTTTTTTTTCTTAGTAGCATTACTTGGCTGTATTTTGATGCTATTGTCATTTTCTATTTATAGAAGTGCTCTCATTGCAAAATCATTGTGCATTTCTGTTTTGAGATACAAAAATGTAGTAATTTAAAGAATTTAGAATTGATAGATCATGGAGTATAAAGCTTTCGTAAACATGAAAGGTATTTATTATCTTTTTCTTCTATTTTGTTGATAAATAGATGAGAGTCCCAAATTAGACTAAAGCTCTTAGGACTCATTTGCTGAAGTGAATAAGGTACAAAAGCAACTATTCATTTTTCCATCTTCTTTATTCGGATTTTAACACTTCAGTTCCAAGGAAGGTCTAATAAAGGAGGAATCCGTCTGTTGCTTGCAACAGTAGCCATCTAGTTCTTATTATTATTCTTACCTCATCATCTTTCCGGACACTTTGCAAACAAGTTCCGCATCATGTGATAAAATGAATAGTACCATGTGAGAGAGCATACAAAGATCTCAATTGAAATTTTTTTTGTTGTCGAAAAGTTCACACATGCCCCCGCTAGAGGTCACCAAAGGCAAAATCTTTAAAACCTTATAACTCCTAAACTAACCGTACGATTTGAACGAAATTTGTTTTATATTGATCTTTGGGAAATTTGCAAACTTTTATACGCTTACATGCTCGATAAAATATTTACGGTTTTCGCGCTATTTTGAGTTGAAAATGGAACTTTAAATTGGCACAGTGCCAATTTCTACAGTTTTTGAGATTTTGAGTTGAAACTTGGATGGTAGGCTACTAATAGATAGTCATTGATGATGACCTAGTTTCAAGGTCACATAATGATTCTCAAGGTCACAACAAACTTTTGCCTATAGAACAAAGACTATTTGACCTTGACAGTTCAAACTTTTTAAATACAATCATTGATCCAAGCCCTTTCACCTTGACCTTGGCCCAAGGTCAAATTTTGATTCTCAAGGTCACAACAAACTTTTGCCTATAGAACAAAGACCATTTGACCTTGAGAGTTCAAACTTGGCGCAAATATTCCTTACATCAAGTCCTTTCACCTTGACCTTGACCCAAGGTCATTTATTTGATTTCAAGGTCGCAACAGACTTTTGTCGATAAAAATGAGCTTTGATTAGATTAAGAGGACTCTTGATGAGAATAAATTCAAATGCTTATCTTTTATCTATGACCTTGGTTAAAGGTCAAATTAAGTTTTTGAAGGTCATAAAAGAAAGGAGGGGATCTCCAACAACACTAGGTTGCAGCACCCACAGCAAAATCCCAAAACACCCATGCAAAAAACACAGAACAGATACCCACAGAAAGAGACGCAAAAGGGACAAGGAACACCAATTCACAACAAAGAAACATGAAACATAAAAGACTACACATAAACCAACGAGACCAATGGGCAACCGGTGCCGACTTAGGACGGCCATCTGCCAAGTAAATAGCAGACGGTGTGGTTATCCTGGATTACGTGCGCACAACCCTCCCACTTTTCCGATTTCCCAGAGGTCTCGAAGAACGCACAATTATGGTGTAAAACAACCTCCTCACTGTTAGGTGACCACACACAAACAAGACCGTAAAACACAGGGGTCCAAGCAACACAGATGAATATGTAAATGGATATAAAAAGAGGACGTGCGTAATACAGTCCGTGCTCTGCCGGCTGTAGCGAGCTCATATATGCTATCACCCGAGGAGTCCGACTGACATTCAGAGAGGACAGGTGGTCGGGGCCCTGTCTTCTCTAAAGAGGTTTGGACAGGGCCCGTCATGGAGTCCCGTCGTCACAGTCAGTCAGAGTGCAAGTCTTAAGAATAACAAACAATTACTCTTTAGAATTCACAGGATTTTGTCCTTAATTATTTATTCTTCACCCAAGTAGTGCTTTTTATTTGAACTTTACATAGTAAGATAGATAACTCTTTTATTCTTGTTCTCTGTTTCTTTTTTTTTATTCTTAGTAGCATTACATTACAGTAGTTTCATGTTGTTGTCATTTTCTATTAATAGAAATTATCTCATTGCAAAATCATTGTGCAATTCGTTTTTTGAGAAAGTCATTGTAAAGGATTAGATATTGATTGTGCATGGAATTTAAAGCTTTCGTAAACATGAAAGGTATTTATTATTTTTTTCTTCTATTTTGTTGATAAATAAATAAGAGTCCAAAATTGGACATAAGCTCTTTTGACTCATTTGCTGAAGTGAATAAGGTATTGAAGCAACTATTCTTTTTTCTATCTTCTTTATTCGGTTTTTAACACTTCAGTTCCGAGGAAGGTCTAATAAAGGAGGAATCCGTCTGTTGCTTGCAACAGTAGCCATCTAGTTATTCTTATTATTATTATTATTCTTACCCCCAAACCGTTCCGGACACTTTACAAAAAAGTACAGCATCATACTAAAAAAATGGAAAGTACCATGTGAAAGGGCATATGAAGATCTTGAATGAATTTTTTTTTCTTGTCAATTGGTTCACATATGCCCCCGCTGGAGGTCATCAAAGGCTCAAATCTTTAAACACTTATAACTCCTAAACTAACCGTCGGATTTGAACAAATTTGTTTTATATTGTTCTTTGGGAAATTTGCAAGCTTTTATACGCTAACATGCTCGATAAAATATTTACGGTTTTCGCGCTATTCAGAGTTGAAAATGGAACTTTAAATTGGCACAGTGCCAATTTCTACATTTTTTTGAGATTTTGAGTTGAAACTTGTATGGTAGGTTACTTATAGGTAGACATTTAATGCTGACCTACTTTCAAGGTCAAATTTTTATTCTCAAGGTCACAACAAATTTTGGCCTATAGAACAAAGACTATTTGATCTTCAGAGTTCAAACTTCATACATACTATCGTTTAGCCAAACTCTTTCACCTTGACCTTGACCCAAGGTCAAATTTTGATTCTCAAGGTCACAACATACTTTTGCCTATAGAACAAAGATTATTTGACCTTCAGCGTTCAAACTTCATACATACTATCGTTTAGCAAAGCTCTTTCACCTTGACCTTGACCCAAGGTCAAATTTTTATTAGCAAGGTCACAACAAAGTTTTGCCTATAGAATAAAGACTATTTGACCTTCAGAGTTCAAACTTCATACATATTATCGTTAAGCAACGCGCTTTCATCTTGACCTTGACCCAAGGTCAAATTTTGATTCTCAAGGTCACAACAAACTTTTGCCTATGGAACGAAGACTATTTGACCTTGACAGTTCAAACTTCATAAATACAATCATTGGTCCAAGCCCTTTCACCTTGACCTTGACCCAAGGTCAAATTCTCATTCTCAAGGTCACAGCAAAATTTTTCCTATAGAACAAAGACCATTTGACTTTGAATGTTCAAACTTGACGCAAATATTTCTTGCATCAAGTCCTTTCACCTTGACCTTGGCCCAAGGTCGATTTCAAGATCACAACAGACTTTGTTGATAAAATATTGAGCTTTGAATAGATGAAAAGAAATCTTGATGAGAATAAACTAAAATGCTTATATTTCATCCATGACCTTGGTTCAAGGTCAAATAAACTTTTTCAGGGTCATAACAAACATTTACTCTTGTAGGATTGATAGGATTTTGTTCTTAAATATTTATTCTTCACACAAGTAGTACTTCTTATTTGAACTTTACATAGTAAGATAGATAACTCTTTTATTCTTGTTCTCTGTTATCTTTCTTTATCTTAGGCACGGTCTATTTGATATTCTGGGGGGGGGGGGGCTTGGGTTTTTTGTCGGAGCAAGATTATTTTTTTTCGCCTCGGACCGGGGCAAAATTATTTTTTTCTTGCAAAGTCGGAGCAAGGAAATTTTTTTTAACAAAGTGATGTGCATATATATTAAGAATGTTTGTGTTTTATCAATAGATATTATTTATATTTTTACTCAAAACTCTAAATATTAATATATACTTTATTTTTATGCAAGTATTCATTTCAATTCTAAAGAGAGAGATAAAAGATTTCTACAATACAATTCTAAATAAACAACTGATTTATATAAGGAAAAATTTCAAGAATTTTAGCAAACTTTTATGGTAATTCTTCAAATTCAGATTATTTGTAAGAGCAAGATAATTTTTTCCCGTCACATCATAAGCAAATTTATTTTTTTCATCAAAATTCAGAGCAAAATTATTTTTTACGAAAAAAAAACCCAACCCCCCCCCCCCCCAGAATATCAAATGGACCGTGCCTTAGTAGCATTACTTGTCTGTACTTTCATGCTGTTGTCATTCTCTACTTATAGAAATTTTCTCATTGCTAATTCATTGTGCAATTCTTTTCTGGATAGTAATTTAAAAGGATTCAAAATGGATAGAATAGATTTAGGAGTTTAAAGCCTTCCTAAACTTGAAAGGTATTTATCGTCTTTTTCTTCTTTTTTGTCGATAAATAGATAAGAGTCCCAAGTTAGACATAATCTCTTTTGACTCATTTGCTGAAGTGAATAAGGTACTAAAGCAACTATTCTTTTTTTTATCTTCTTTATTCGGATTTTAACACTTCAGTTCCGAGGAAGGTCTAATAAAGGAGGAATCCGTCTGTTGCTTGCAACAGTAGCCATCTAGTTCTTATTATTATTATTCTTACCCCCAAGCCATTCCAGAGAAGTTACAACAAAGTACGGCATCATAGAATATAATGGAAAGTGTCATGAGAAAGAGCAAATAAAGATCTTCAATTAAAAATTTTTCTTGTCGAAAAGTTCATATATGCCCCCGCAAGAGGTCATCAAAGGCTAAATCTTTAAAACCTTATAACTCCTAAACTAACCGTACGATTTGAACGAAATTTGTTTTATATTGAGCTTTGGGAAATTTGCAAACTTTTATACGCTTACATGCTCGATAAAATATTTACGGTTTTCGTGCTATTTTGAGTTCAAAATGGAACTCTAAATTGGCACAATGCCAATTTCTACAGTATTTGAGATTTTGAGTTGAAACTTGGATGGTAGGCTACTAATAGGTAGTCATTGATGATGACCTAGTTTCAAGGTCACATTATGATTCTCATGGTCACAACAAACTTTTGCCTATAGAACAAAGACTATTTGACCTTGACAGTTCAAACTTCAGAAATACAATCATTGAGCCAAGCCCTTTCACCTTGACCTTGGCCCAAGGTCAAATTTTGATTCTCAAGGTCACAACAAACTTTTGCCTATAGAACAAAGACCATTTGACATTGAGAGTTCAAATATTCCTTGCATCAAGTCCTTTCACCTTGACCTTGACCCAAGGTCATTTGTTCGATTTCAAGGTCACAACAGACTTTTGTCGATAAAATATTGAGCTTTGATTAGATTAAGAGGATTCTTGATGAGAATAAATTCAAATGCTTATCTTTTATCTATGACCTTGGTTAAAGGTCAAATTAACTTTTTCAAGGTCATAACAAACATTTACTCTTGTAGAATTCACAGGATTTTGTCCTTAACTATTTATTCTTCACACAAGTAGTACTTCTTATTTGAACTTTACATAGTAAGATAGATACCTCTTTTATTCTTGTTCTCTGTTTCTTTCTTCTTTATTCTTAGTAGCATTACATATCAGTAGTTTCATGTTGTTGTCATTTTCTATTAATAGAAATTATCTCATTGCAAAATCATTGTGCAATTTTTTTTTTTTTGAGAAAGTCATTGTAAATGATTAGATATTGATTGTGCATGGAGTTTAAAGCTTTCGTAAACATGAAAGGTATTTATTATTTTTTTC
The DNA here is from genome assembly GCA_033119305.1 of Pinctada imbricata. Taxonomy (NCBI): domain Eukaryota; kingdom Metazoa; phylum Mollusca; class Bivalvia; order Pterioida; family Pteriidae; genus Pinctada; species Pinctada imbricata. The sequence continues at coordinate 27,362,156 of VSWD01000012.1, read as the reverse complement.
TTCTATTTTATTGATAAATAAATAAGAGTCCCAAATTAGACATAAGCTCTTTTGACTCATTTGCTGAAGTTGATATGGTACTAAAGTAACTATTCTTTTTTCCATCTTCTTTATTCGGATTTTAGCACTTCAGTTCCGAGGAAGGTCTAGTAAAGGAGGAATCCGTCTGTTGCTTACAACAGTAGCCATCTAGTTATTATTATTCTTACCCCCAAACCGTTCCGGACACTTTACAAAAAAGTACAGCATCATATGAAAAAATGGAAAGTACCATGTGAAAGAGCATATTAAGATCTTGAATGAAAATTTTTTTTCTTGTCAAATGATTCACATATGCCCCCACTGGAGGTCATCAAAAGTCAAATCTTTAAACTCTTATAACTCCTTAACTAATCGTCGGATTTGAACAAAATTTGTTTTATATTGTTCTTTGGGAAATTTGCAAACTTTTATAGGCTTACATGCTCGATAAAATATTTACGGTTTTCGCGCTATTCAGAGTTGAAAATGGAACTTTAAATTGGCACAGTGCCAATTTCTACATTTTTTGAGATTTTGAGTTGAAACTTGTATGGTTGGTTACTTATAGGTAGACATTTAAAGCTGACCTACTTTCAAGGTCAAATTTTTATTCTCAAGGTCATAACAAATTTTGGCCTATAGAACAAAGACTACTTGACTTTTAGAGTTCAAACTTCATACATACTATCGTTAAGCCAAGCTCTTTCACCTTGACCTTGACCCAAGGTCAAATTTTGATTCTCAAGGTCACAACATACTTTTGCCTATAAAACAAAGACTATTTGACCTTCAGCGTTCAAACTTCATACATACTATCGCTAGGCCAAGTTCTTTCACCTTGACCTTGACCCAAGGTCAAATTTTTATTAGCAAGGTCAAAACAAAGTTTTGCCTATAGGATAAAGACTATTTGACCTTCAGAGTTCAAACTTCATACATATTATCGTTTAGCCACGCTCTTTCACTTTGACCTTTACCCAGGGTCAAATTTGGATTCTCAAGGTCACAACAAACTTTTGCCTATAGAACAAAGACTATTGGACCTTAAGAGTTCAAACTTAACACAAATATCCTTGCATCAAGCCCTTTTACCTTGACCTTGACCCAAGGTCATTTGTTCGATTTCAAGGTCACAACATACTTTGGTTGATAAAATATTGAGCTTTGATCAGATTAAGATCAATCTTGAAAAGAATTACCTCAAATACTTATCTTTTTTCCGTGACCTTTATTCACGCTCAAAAGATCATTCTCAGGGTCATAAGAAACTTACTCTTGTAGAATAAGCATTTTTTGACCTACGCTGTTTATTCTTCACACAGGTAGTCTTTCTTATTTGAACATAACATAATATAAGAAACATAACTCGTTTACTCTTGGTCTCTGTTTTTTTTTTCTTAGTAGCATTACTTGGCTGTATTTTGATTCTATTGTCATTTTCTATTTATAGAAATGCACTCATTGCAAAATCATCGTGCAATTCTGTTTTTAGATAGTAATTTTAAAATTTTTCACCTTTAGAATTGATAGATCATTGGGTATAAAGCATTCGCAAACAGGAAAGGTATTTATTATACTTTTGTTCTATTTTGTTGATAAATAAATGAGAGTCCCAAATTAGACTCATTTGCTGAAGTGAATAAGATACAAAAGCAACTTTTCATTTTTCCATCTTCTTTATTCGGATTTTAACACTTCAGTTCCAAGGAAGGTCTAATAAAGGAGGAATCCGTCTGTTGCTTGCAACAGAAGCCATCTAGTTATTATTATTACTATTCTTACCCCCAAGCCAATCCAGAGACGTTACAAAAAAGTACCGCATCATATGATAAAATGGAAAGTATCATGTGAAAGAGCAAATAAAGATCTTCATTAAAAAAAATTTTCTTGTCGAAAAGTTCACATATGCCCCCGCTAGAGGTCATCAAAGGTCAAATCTTTAAAACCTTATAACTCCTAAACTAACCGTGCGAATTTGAAATTTGTTTTATATTTTTCTTTGGGAAATTTGCAATGTTTTATACGCTTACATGCTCGATAAAATATTTACGGTTTTCGCGCTATTTTGAATTGAAAATGGAACTTTAAATTGGCCCAGTGCCAATTTCCAGTTTTTGAGATTTTGAGTTGAAACTTGGATGGTAGGTTACTTATAGGTAGTCATTGATGATGACCTAGTTTCAAGGTCAAATTATGATTCTCAAGGTCATAGCAAACTTTTGCCTATAGAACAAAGACTATTTTACCTTGACAATACAAACTTCATAAATACAATCATTGATCCAAGCCCTTTCACCTTGACCTTGGCCCAAGGTCAAATTTTGATTCTCAAGGTCACAACAAACTTTTGCCTATAGAACAAAGACCATTTGACCTTGAGAGTTCAAACTTGGTGCAAATATTCCTTGCATCAAGTCCTTTCACCTTGACCTTAACACAAGGTCATTTGTTCGATTTCAAGGTCACAACAGACTTTTGTTGATAAAATTTAGAGCTTTGAACAGATGAAAAGTAATCTTAATGAGAATAAACAAAAATGCTAATCTTTCATCCATGACCTTAGTTCAAGGTCAAATAAACTTTTTCAAGGTCATAACAAACATTTACTCTTATAGGATTAATAGGATTTTGTTCTTAAATATTTATTCTTCAGACAAGTAGTACTTCTTATTTGAACTCTACATAGTAAGATAGATAACTCTTTTATTCTTGTTCTCTGTTTCTTTCTTCTTTATTATTAGTAGCATTACATATTACTAGTTTCATGTTGTTGTCATTTTCTATTAATAGAAATTATCTCATTGCAAAATCATTGTGCAATTTTTTTTGAGAAAGTCATTGTAAATGATTAGATATTGATTGTGCATGGAGTTTAAAGCTTTCGTAAACATGAAAGGTATTTATTATATTTTCTTCTATATTGTCGATAAATAAATAAGAGTCCCAAATTAGACATAAGCTCTTTTGACTCATTTGCTGAAGTTAATATGGTACTAATGCAACTATTCTTTTTTCCATCTTCTTTATTCGGATTTTAGCATTTCAGTTCCAAGGAAGGTCTGATAAAAGAGGAATCCGTCTGTTGCTTGCAACAGTAGCCATCTAGTTCTTATTAAGGATTCCGACTTCCGTCGGAATCCTTTCTGTTATTCTATTGTCTTTTCTTTATTCTTATTATTATTATTAGTATTCTTACCTCACCTCGATCCGGACACTTTATTAAAAAGTACCGCGTCTTAGTGTAAAATGAAAAGTACCATGTGAAAGTAAATATCAAGATCTCAATTGAAATTTTTGTTGTTGTCGAAAAGTGCAAATATGCACCCGCCAGAGGTCATCAAAGGTCAAATCTTAAAATTGTCATATCAAGATCTCATTTGAAAATTTTGTTGTTGTCGAAAAGTGCACATATGCCCCCGCCAGAGGTCATCAAAGGTCAAATCTTAAAATTGTCATAACTTTTGATCTAACCGTACGATTTGGACGAAAGGTGTTTTATATTGTTCTTTGGAAAATTTGCAAATTTTTATAGGCTTACATGCTCGATAAAATATTTACGGTTTTCGCGCTATTCAGAGTTGAAAATGGAACTTTAAATTGGCACGGTGCCAATTTCTACAGTTTTTGAGATTTGAATTGAAACTTGGATGGTATGTCACTTATAGGTAGTCATTTAATGTTGACCTACTTTCAAGGTCAAATTTTGATTCTCAAGGTCACAACAAATTTTTGCCTATAGAACATTGACTATTTGACCTTCAGAGTTCAAACTTCATACATACTATCGTTAAGCCAAGCTCTTTCACCTTGACCTAATCCAAGGTCAAATTTTGATTCTCAAGGTCACAACATACTTTTGCCTATAGAACAAAGACTATATGACCTTGAGAGTTCAAACTTCATACATATTATCGTTAAGCCAAGCTCTTTCACTTTGACCTTGACCCAGGGTCAAATTTTCATTCTCAAGGTCACAACATACTTTTTCCCATAGAACAAAGACTATTTGACCTTCAGAGTTCAAACTTCATACATACTATCGTTAAGCCAAGCTCTTTCACATTGACCTTGATTCAAGTTCAAATTTTGATTCTCAAGGTCACAACATACTTTTGCCTATAAAACAAAGACTATTTGACCTCCAGAGTTCAAACTTCATACATATGATCGTTAAGCCACGTTCTTTCACCTTGACCTTAACCCAAGGTCATTTTTTATTCTCAAGGTCACAACAAACTTTTGCCTATAGAATAAAGACTATTTAACCTCTAGAGTTCAAACTTCATATATATTCTCGTTGAGCTACGCTCTTTTGCCTTGACCAAAGGTCAAATATTGATTCTCAAGGTCAAAACAAGCTTTTGCCTTTAAGACAACGACTAATTGACCTTGGGAATTTAATCTTTACACAAATATTTTTGCACCAAGCCCTTTCATCTTGACCTTGACCCAATGTCATTTTTTTGACTGCAAGTTCACAACAGACTTTGGTTGATAAGATAATGAGCTTTGATCAGATTAAGATCAATCGTGATGAGATAACCTACAATACTTAAGTTTTATCCGTATCCTTGGTTCAAGATAGAATAATCATTCTCAAGGTAATAACAAACATTTAGTCTTGTAGAATTCACAGTTATTGTCCTATACTATTTATTCTTCATACAAGTTGTCCTTCTTACTAGTATTTTAACTTAAGATGGTTTAAGAAGGATAACTCTTTTATTCTTGTTCTCATTTTCTTTCTTTTTTCTTAGAAGCATTACACATGATTACTTATCTGTACTTTCATGCTGTTGTCATTTTCTATTAATAGAAATTTTGTCATTGCAAAGTCATTGTGCAATTCTGTTTTGAGATAGAAATTTTAAAGGATTTAATATTGATATTCAAAGACATTTTACATATCATGGAGATTAAAGATTTCGTTAAGATGAAAGGTATGTATTATCGTTTTCTTCTGGTTTGTTGATTAATAAATAAGAGTCCCAAGTTAGACAAAAGCTCTTTTGACTCATTTGCTGAAATGATTAAGGTACTAAAGCAACAACATGTATTTAAATTTCTATCCTCTTTATTCGGATTTTAACACGTTAGTTCCGAGGAGGCTCTAATAAAGGAGGAATCCGTCTGTTGCTTGCAACAGTAGCCATCTAGTCTTATTATTCTTATTATTATTATTCTTACCCCCAAGCCATTCCAGTGACGTTACAACAAAGTACGGCATCATAGAATATAATGGAAAGTGTCATGAGAAAGAGCAAATAAAGATCTTCAATTAAAAATTTTTCTTGTCGAAAAGTTCATATATGCCCCCGCTAGAGGTCATCAATGGCAAAATCTTTAAACCTTATAACTCCTAAACTAACTGTACGATTTGAACGAAATTTCTTTTATATTGATCTTTGGGAAATTTGCAAACTTTTATACGCTTACATACTCGATAAAATATTTACGGTTTTCGTGCTATTTTGAGTTCAAAATGAAACTCTAAATTGGCACAGTGCCAATTTCTACAGTTTTTGAGATTTTGAGTTGAAACTTGGATGGTAGGCTACTAATAGGTATTCATTGATGATGACCTAGTTTCAAGGTCACATTATGATTCTCATGGTCACAACAAACTTTTGCCTATAGAACAAAGACTATTTGACCTTGACAGTTCAAACTTCAGAAATACAATCATTGAGCCAAGCCCTTTCACCTTGATCTTCGCCCAAGGTCAAATTTTGATTCTCAAGGTCACAACAAACTTTTGCCTATAAAACAAAGACCATTTGACCTTAAGAGTTCAAACTTGGCGCAAATATTCCTTGCATCAAGTCCTTTCACCTTGACCTTGACCCAAGGTCATTTGTTCGATTTCAAGGTCACAACAGACTTTTGTCGATAAAATATTGAGCTTTGATTAGATTAGGAGGATTCTTGATGAGAATAAATTCAAATGCTTATCTTTTATCTATGACCTTGGTTAAAGGTCAAATTAACTTTTTCAAGGTCATAACAAATATTTACTCTTGTATAATTCACAGGATTTTGTCCTTAACTATTTATTCTTCACACAAGTAGTACTTCTTATTTGAACTTTACATAGTAAGATAGATACCTCTTTTATTCTTGTTCTCTGTTTCTTTCTTCTTTATTCTTAGTAGCATTACATATCAGTAGTTTCATGTTGTTGTCATTTTCTATTAATAGAAATTATCTCATTGCAAAATCATTGTGCAATTTTTTTTGAGAAAGTCATTGTAAATGATTAGATATTGATTGTGCATGGAGTTTAAAGCTTTCGTAAACATGAAAGGTATTTATTATTTTTTTCTTCTATTTTATTGATAAATAAATAAGAGTCCCAAATTAGACATAAGCTCTTTTGACTCATTTGCTAAAGTTGAAATGGTACTAAAGCAACTTTTCTTTTTTCCATCTTCTTTATTCGGATTTTAGCACTTCAGTTCCGAGGAAGGTCTAGTAAAGGAGGAATCCGTCTGTTGCTTACAACAGTAGCCATCTAGTTATTATTATTCTTACCCCCAAACCCTTCCGGACACTTTACAAAAAAGTACAGCATCATATGAAAAAATGGAAAGTACCTATGTGAAAGAGCATATTAAGATCTTGAATGAATTTTTTTTTCGCATGGTTCACATATGCCCCCACTAGAGGTCATCAAAAGTCAAATCTTTAAACTCTTATAACTCCTTAACTAATCGTCGGATTTGAACAAAATTTGTTTTATATTGTTCTTTGGGAAATTTGCAAACTTTTATTGGCTTACATGCTCTATAAAATATTTACGGTTTTCGCGCTATTCAGAGTTGAAAATGGAACTTTAAATTGGCACAGTGCCAATTTCTACAGTTTTTGAGATTTTGAGTTGAAACTTGTATGGTTGGTTACTTATAGGTAGACATTTAATGCTGACCTACTTTCAAGGTCAAATTTTATTATCAAGGTCACAACAAATTTTGGCCTATAGAACAAAGACTACTTGACTTTCAGAGTTCAAACTTCATACATACTATCATTTTGCCAAGCTCTTTCACCGTGACCTTGACCCAAGGTCAAATTTTGATTCTCAAGGTCACAACTTACTTTTGCCTATAGAACAAAGACTATTTGACCTAAAGAGTTCAAACCTCATACATACTATCGTTAAGCCAAGCTCTTTCACCTTGACCTTGACCCAAGGTCAAATTTCAATTCGCAAAGTCACAACAAAGTTTTGCCTATAGAATTAAGACTATTTGACCTTCAGAGTTCAAACTTCATACATATTATCGTTAAGCCACTCTCTTTCACCTTGAACTTGACCCAAGGTCAAATTTTGATTCTCAAGGTCACAACAAACTTTTGCCTATAGAACAAAGACTATTGGACCTTAAGAGTTCAAACTTAACACAAATATTTCTTGCATCAAGCCCTTTTACCTTGACCTTGACCCAAGGTCATTTGTTCGATTTCAAGGTCACAACATACTTTGAATGATAAAATATTAAGCTTTGATCAGATTAAGATCAATCTTGAAAAGAATTACCTCAAATACTTATCTTTTTTCCGTGACATTTATTCACGGTCAAATGATCATTCTCAGGGTCATAACAAACTTACTCTTGTAGAATTAGCAGTTTATGTCCTACGCTATTTATTCTTCACACAAGTAGTCTTTCTTATTTGAACATAACATAGTATAAGAAACATAACTCTTGGTCTCCGGGTTTTTTTTAGTAGCATTAATTGGCTGTATTTTGATTCTATTGTCATTTTCTATTTATAGAAATGCTCTCATTGCAAAATTATTGTGCAATTCTGTTTTGAGATAGTAATTTTAAAGGATTTAGAATTGATAGATTATGGAGCATAAAGCTTTCGTAAACATGAAAGGTGTTTATTATCTTTTTGTTCTATTTTGTTGATAAATAAATGAGAGTCCCAAATTAGACTAAAGATCTTCAGACTCATTTGCTGAAGTGAATAAGGTACAAAAGCAACTATTCATTTCCATCTTCTTATTTGGATTTTAACACTTCAGTTCCAAGGAGGGTAGAATAAAGGAGGAATCCGTCTGTTGCTTGCAACAGTAGCCATCTAGTTCTTCTTCTTATTATTATTATTATTAAGGATTCCGACTTCCGTCGGAATCCTTTCTGTTATTGTATTGTCTTTTCTTTATACTTATTATTATTCTTATTATTATTCTTACCCCAAAACCGTTCCGGACACTTTACAAAAAAGTACAGCATCATATGAAAAAACGGAAAGTACTAAGTGAAACAGGCACTAGAGGTCATCAAAGGTAAAATTTTTAAAACCTCATAACTCCTAAATTAACTTTTCGATTTGAATGAAATATGTTTTATCTTGTTCTTTGTGATATTTGCAAACTTTCATACGCTTACATACTCGATAAAATATTTACGGTTTTCGCGCTATTCAGAGTTGAAAATGGAACTTTAAATTTGCACAGTGCCAATTTCTACATTTTTTGAGATTTTGAGTTGAAACTTGGATGGTAGGTTACTTATAGGTAGACATTTAATGCTGACCTACTTTCAACGTCAAATTTTGGCCTATTGAACAAAGACTACTTGATCTTCAGAGTTCAAACTTTATACCTACTATCGTTTAGCCATGCTCTTTCACCTTGACCTTGACCCAAGGTCAAATTTTGATTCTCAAGGTCACAACATACTTTTGCCTATAGAACAAAGATTATTTGACCTTCAGAGTTCAAATTTCGTTCAAATATTCCTTGCATCAAGCCCTTTTACCTTGACCTTGACCCAAGGTCATTTGTTTGATTTCAAGGTCACAGCACGCTTTGGTTGATAAAATATTGAGCTTTGATCAGATTAAAATCAATCTTGAAAAGAATCACCTCAAATACTTATCTTTTTTTCCGTGACCTTTATTCACGGTCAAATGATCATTCTCAGGGTCATAACAAACTTTTCTCTTAGAATTAGCAGTTTTTGTCCTATGCTATTTATTCTTCACACAAGTAGCCTTTCTAATTTGAACATAACATAGTATAAGAAACATAACTCTTTTACTCTTGTTTTCTGTTTTTTTTTCTTAGTATTGTTACTTGGCTGTATTTTGATTCTATTGTCATTTTTTATTCATAGAAATGCTCTCATTGCAAAATTATAGTGCAATTCTGTTTTGAGATAACAATTTTAAATAAAGGATTAAGAATTGATAGATCATGGAGAATAAACTTTCGTAAACATGAAAGGTATTTATGATCTTTTTGTTCTATTTTGTTGATAAATAAATGAGAGTCCCAAATCAGACTAAAGCTCTTAAGACTCATTTGCTGAAGTGAATAAGGTACTAAAGCAACTATTCATTTTTCCATCTTCTTTACTCGGATTTTAACACTTCAGTTCCAAGGAAGGTCTAATAAAGGAGGAATCCGTCTGTTGCTTGCAACAGTAGCCATCTACTAGTAGTTATTATTAAGGATTCCGACTTCCGTCGGAATCCTTTCTGTTATTGTATTGTCTTTTCTTTATTAAGGATTCCGACTTCCGTCGGAATCCTTTCTGTTATTGTATTGTCTTTTCTTTATTAAGGATTCCGACTTCCGTCGGAATCCTTTCTGTTATTGTATTGTCTTTTCTTTATTCTTATTATTATTCTTATTATTATTATTCTTCTTATCCCCAAACCATTCCGGACACTTTACAAAAAAGTACAGCATCATATGAAAAAACGGAAAGTACCATGTGAAAGAGCATATGAAGATCTTGAATGAAATTTTTTTTCTTGTCAAATGGTTCACATATGCCCCCGCTGGAGGTCATCAAAGGTCAAATCTTTAAACTCTTATAACTCCTAAACTAACCGTCGGTTTTGAACAAAATTTGTTTTATATTGATCTTTGGGAAATTTGCAAACTTTTATACGCTTACATGCTCGATAAAATATTTACGGTTTTCATGTTATTATGAGTTGAAAATGGAACTTTAAATTGGCACAGTGCCAATTTCTACAGTTTTCGAGATTTTTAGTTGAAACTTAGATGGTAGGTTACTAGTAGGTAGTCATTGATGATGACCTAGTTTCAAGGTCACATTATGATTCTCAAGGTCACAACAAACTTTTGCCCATAGAACAAAGACTAATTGACCTTGACAGTTCAAACTTCATAAATACAATCATTGAGCCAAGTCCTTTCACCTTGACCTTTGCCCAAGGTCAAATTTTGATTCTCAAGGTCACAACAAACTTTTGCCTATAGAACAAAGACCATTTGACCTTGAGGGTTCAAACTTGGCGCAAATATTCCTTGCATCAAGTCCTTTTGCCTTGACCTTGACCCAAGGTCATTTGTTCGATTTCAAGGTCAAAACAGACTTTTGTCGATAAAATAATAAGCTTTGATTAGATTAAGAGGACTCTTGATGAGAATAAACTCAAATGCTTATCTTTTATCCATGACCTTGGTTAAAGGTGAAATAAACTTTTTCAAGGTCATTACAAACATTTACTCTTGTAGAATTCACAGGATTTTGTCCTTAACTATTCATTCTTCACACAAGTAGTACTTCTCATCTGAACTTTACATAGTAAGATAGATAACTCTTTTATTCTTGTTCTCTGTTTCTTTCTTTTTTATTCTTAGTAGCATTACATATCAGTAGTTTCATGTTGTTGTCATTTTCTATTAATAGAAATTTTCTCATTGCAAAATCGTTGTGCAATTCTTTTTTGAGAAAATCATTGTAAAGGATTAGTTATTGATTGTGCATGGAGTTTAAAGCTTTCGTAAACATGAAAGGTATTTATTATTTTTTTCTTCTATTTTGTTGATAAATAAATAAGAGTCCCAAATTAGACATAAGCTCTTTTGACTCATTTGCTGAAGTTAATATGGTACTAAAGCAACTGTTCTTTTTTCCATCTTCTTTATTCGGATTTTAGCACTTCAGTTCCGAGGAAGGTCTAATAAAGGAGGAATCCGTCTGTTGCTTGCAACAGTAGCCATCTAGTTCTTATTATTATTCTTATTATTATTATTCTTACCCCCAAACCGTTCCGGACACTTTACAAAAAAGTACAGCATCATATGAAAAAACGGAAAGTACCATGTGAAAGAGCATATGAAGATCTTGAATGAAATTTTTTTTCTTGTCAAATGGTTCACATATGCCCCCGCTGGAGGTCATCAAAGGTCAAATCTTTAAACTCTTATTGCTCCTAAAGTAACCGTGCGATTTGAACGAAATTTGTTTTCTATTGTTCTTTGGGAAATTTGCAAACTTTTATACGCTTACATGCTCGATAAAATATTTACGGTTTTCGCGCTATTCAGAGTTGAAAATGGAACTTTAAATTGGCACAGTGCCAATTTCTACAGTTTTTGAGATTTTGAGTTGAAACTTGGATGGTAGGTTATTTATAGGTAGACATTTAATGCTGACCTACTTTCAAGGTCAAATTCTCATTCTCAAGGTCACAACAAATTTTGGCCTATAGATTAAAGACTACTTGACCTTCAGAGTTCAAACTTCATACATACTATCGTTTAGCCAAGCTCTTTCACCTTGACCTTGACCCAAGGTCAAATTTTGATTCTCAAGGTCACAACAAACTTTTGCCTATAGAACAAAGACTATTAGACCTGCAGAGTTCAAACTTCATACATAATATCATTAGACCAAGCTGTTTCACCTTGACCTTGACCCAAGGTCAAATTTTGATTCTCAAGGTCACAACAAACTTTTGCCTATAGAACAAAGACTATTAGACATTCAAAGTTCTAACTTCATACATAATATCATCAAACCAAGCTCTTTCACTTTGACCTTGACCGAAGGTCAAATTCTGATTCTCAAGGTCACAACTGACTTTGGTTGTTTAGATAGTGAGGTTTGCTCAGATTAAGATCAATCGTGATGAGAATAATCACAATACTTAGCTTTCATACATGACATTGGTTAAAGGCCACATAATCATTCTCAAGGTCTTTCCAACCATTTACTCGTGTAGAATTTACACCTTTTGTCCTATACTATTTATTCTTCACACAAGTAGTCCTTTTTATTTGAACTTAACATAGTATAAGAAAGATAACTCTTTTATTCTTGTTCTCTGTTTCTTTTTTTTTTCTTAGTAGAATAACATATCTGTACTTTCATGTTGTAGTCATTTTCTATTAATAGAAATTATCTCATTGCAAAATCATTGTGCAATTCTGTTTTGAGAAAGTAATTGTAAAGGATTTGATATCCATAGAGCATGGAGTTTAAAGCTTTCGTAAATATGAAAGGTACTTAATTTTTTTTTCTTCTATTTTGTTGATAAATGAATAAGAGTCCCAAATTAGACATAAGCTCTTTTGACGCATTTGCTGAAGTGAATAAGGTACTTAAGCAACTTTTCTTTTTTCTATCTTCTTTATTCGGATTTTAACACTTCAGTTCCGAGGAAGGTCTAAGAAAGGAGGAATCCGTCTGTTGCTTGCAACAGTAGCCATCTAGTTCTTATTATTATTCTTATTATTATTATTCTTACCCCCAAACTGTTCCGGACACTTTACAGAAAAGTACAGCATCACATGAAAAAACGGAAAATACCATGTGAAAGAGCATATGAAGATCTTGAATGAATTTTTTTTTCTTGTCAAGTGGTTCACATATGCCCCTGCTGGAGGTCATCAAACGTCAAATCTTTAAACTCTTATAACTCCTTAACTAACCGTCGGATTTGAACAAAGTTTGTTTTATTTTGTTCCTTTGGAAATTTGCAAACTTTTATACGCTTACATGCTCGATAAAATATTTACCGTTTTCGCGCTATTCAAAGTTGAAAATGGAACTTTAAATTGGCACAATGCCAAATTCTTCATTTTTTGAGATTTTGAGTTGTAACTTGGATGGTAGGTTACTTATAGGTACACATTTAATGCTGACCTTCTTTCAATGTCAAATTTTGATTCTCAAGGTCACAACAAATACTGGCCTATAGAACAAAGACTACTTGACCTTCAGAGTTCAAACTTCATACATACTATCATTAACCCAAGCTCTTTCACCTTGACCTTGACCCAAGGTCAAATTTTGATTCGCAAGGTCACAACAAAGTTTTGCCTATAGAATAAAGACTATTTGACCTTCAGAGTTCAAACTTCATACATATTATTGTTAAGCCGCGCTCTTTCATCTTGACCTTGACCCAAGGTAAAATTTTGGTTATCAAGGTCACAACAAACTTTTGCCTATAGAACAAAGACTATTTGACCTTAAGAGTTCAAACTTAACACAAATATTCCTTGCATCAAGCCCTTCACCTTGACCTTGACCCAAGGTTATTTGTTCGATTTCAAGGTCACAACATACTTTGGTTGATAAAATATTGAGCTTTGATCAGATTAAGATCAATCTTGAAAAGAATTACCTCAAATACTTATCTTTTTTTCCGTGACCTTTATTCACTGTCATATGATCATTCTCAGGGTCATAACAAACTTACTCTTGTAGAATTAGCAGTTTTTGTCCTACGCTATTTATTCTTCACTCAAGTAGTCTTTCTTATTTGAACATAACATAGTATAAGAAACATAACTCTTTTACTCTTGGTCTCTGTTTTGTTTTGTTATTTTTTTTAGTAGCATTACTTTGCTGTATTTTGATTCTGTTGTCATTATCTATTTATAGAAATGCTCTCATTGCAAAATCATTGTGCAATTCTGTTTTGAGATAGTAATTTTAAAGAATTTAGAATTGATAGATCATGGAATATAAAGCTTTCGTAAACATGAAAGGTATTTATTATCTTTTTCTTCTATTTTGTTGATAAATAAATGAGAGTCCCAAATTAGACTAAAGCTCTTAAGACTCATTTGCTGCAGTGAATAAGGTACAAAAGCAATTATTCATTTTCCATCTTCCTTATTCTGATTTTAACACTTCAGTTCCAAGGCAGGTCAAATAAAGGAGGAATCCGTCTGTTGCTTGCAACAGTAGCCATCTAGTTATTATTATTATTCTTACCTCACCTTGATCCGGACACTTTACTAAAAAGTACCGCGTCTTAGTGTAAAATGAATAGTACCATGTGAAAGTACATATCAAGATCTCAATTGAAAATTTTTTTGTTGTCGAAAAGTGCACCAGAGGTCATCAAAGGTCAAATCTTTAAATTCTTATAACTATAAAGGTCAAATTCTGATTCTCAAGGTCACAACAAACTTTTGCTTATAGAACAAAGACTTTTAGACCTGCTGAGTTCAAACTTCATACATAATATCATTAAACCAAGCTCTTTCACCTTGACCTTGACCCAAGGTCAAATTTTGATTCTCAAGGTCACAACAAACATTTGCCTATAGAAGAAAGACAATTAGACATTTAAAGTTCAAATTTCATACATAATATCATTAAACGAAGCTCTTTCACCTTGACCTTGACCAAAGGTCAAATTCTGATTCTCAAGGTCACAACAAAATTTTCCCTATAGAACAAAGACTATACGACCTTCAGAGTTTAAACTTCATACAAATAATTGTTCAATCAAGCTCTTTCACTTTGACCTTGATCCAAGGTCAAATTCTGATTCTCAAGGTCACAGCAACTTTTGCCTACAAAACAAAGACTATTTGACCTTCAGAGTTCATACTTTAAACATATCATGCTTGGGCCAAGCTCTTTCACCTTGACCTTGACCCAAGGTCAAATTCTGATTGTCAAATTCACAACAAACTTTAGTCTATAAAACAAAGACTGTTTGACCTTGAGAGTTCAAACTTTACACAAATATTCCTCGCATAAAACATTTTCATAATGACCGTGACCCAAGGTCATTTGTTTGATTTTAAGGTCAAAACTGACTTTATTTGATTAGATATTGAGCTTTGCTCAGATTAAGATCAATCGTAATGAGAATAATCACAATACTTAGCTTTCATCCATGACACTCGTTAAAGGCCAAATAATCATTCTCAATGTCTGAACAATTATTTACTCTTGTAGAATTTACACTTTTTGTTCTATACTATTTATTTTTTACAAAAGGAGTCCTTCTTATTTGTACTTAACATAATATAAGAAAGATAACTCTTTTCTTCTCGTTCTCTGTTTCTTTTTTTTTTCTTAGTAGCATTATATATCTGCACTTTCATGTTGTTGTCATTTTCTATAAATAGAAATTATCTTATTGCAAAATCATTTTGCAATTCTGTTTTGAGAAAGTAATTGTAAAGGATTTGATATCTATAGAGCATGGAGTTTAAAGCTTTCGTAAAGATGAAAGGTACTTAATTTTTTTCTTCTATTTTGTTGATAAATAAAGAAGAGTCCCAAATTAGACATAAGCTCTTTTGACCCATTTGCTGAAGTGAATAAGTTACTTAGGCAACTATTCTTTTTTCCATCTTCTTGATTCGGATTTTAACATTTCAGTTCCGAGGAAGGTCTAAGAAAGGAGGAATCCGTCTGTTGCTTGCAACAGTAGCCATCTAAATCTTATTAAGGATTCCGACTTTTCCGTCGGAATCCTTTCTGTTATTGTATTGTCTTTTCTTTATTCTTATTATTATTCTTATTATTATTATTATTATTATTCTTACCCCCAGATCGTTCCAGTCACTGTACAAAAAAGTGCCACTTCTTATGATAAAACAAAAAGTATCATGTGAAAGAGCATATAAAGATCTAGAGGTAAAAAATTTTGTCGTCGAAAAGTTCACGTATGCCCCCGCTAAAGGTCATCAAATGTCAAATCTTTAAACACTTATAACTCCTAAACTAACCGTACGATTTGAACAAAATTTGTTTTAAAATGTTCTTTGGGAAATGTGTAAACTTTTATGCGCTTACATGTTCGATAAAATATTTACGGTTTTCGCGCTATTCCGAGTTGAAAATGGAACTTTAAATTGGCACAGTGCCAATTTCTACAGTTTTTTAGATTTTGAGTTGAAACTTGTATGGTTGGTTACTTATAGGTAGACATGTAATGTTGACCTACTTTCAAGGTCAAATTTTGATTCTAAAGGTCACAACAAACTTTTGCCTATAGAACAAAGACTATTTGACCTTCAGAGTTCAAACTTCTTACATAATATCGTTAAACCAAGCTCTTTCACCTTGACCTTGACCCAAGGTCAAATTTTGATTCTCAAGGTCACAACAAAGTTTTGCCTATAGAACACAGACTATCACACCTTCAGAGTTCAAACTTAATAGATAATAGCAGTAAAACAAGCTCTTTCACCTTGACATTCCCCCAAGGTCAAATTTTGATTCTCAAGGTCACAACAAACTTTTACCTATAGAACAAAGACTATTACACCTTCAGAGTTCAAACTTAATACATAATATCAATAAACCAAGCTCTTTCACCTTGACCTTGGCCCGAGGTCAAATTCTGATTCTCAAGGTCACAACAAACTTTTGCCAATAGAACAAAGACTATTCGACCTTCAGAGTTCAAACTTCATACATATAATAGTTCAGTCATGCTCTTCCACACTGACCTTGACCCAAGGTCAAATTCTCATTTTCAAGGTCACAGCAACTTTTGCCTATAAAACAAAGACTATTTCACCTTCAGAGTTCAAACTTGATACATAAGATCAATAAACCAAGCTCTTTCATCTTTGCCTTGATCCAAGGTCAAATTCTGATTCTCAAGGTCACAACAAACTTTTGCCTATAGAACAAAGATTATACGACCTTCAGAGTTTAAACTTCATACATATAATTGTTCAGTCATGCTCTTTCACAATGACCTTGACTCAAGGTCAAATTTTCATTATCAAGGTCACAGCAACTTTTGCCTATAAAACAAAGACCATTTCACCTTCAGAGTTCATACTTTATACATATAATGCTTGTGCCCAGCACTTTCACCTTGACCTTGACCCAAGGTCAAATTCTTATTCTCAAAGTCACAACAAACTTTGTTTTATAAAAAAGGACTGTTTGACTTTGAGAGTTCAAACTTTACACAAATATTCCTTGAATCACATCCTTTCACCATGACCTTGACCCAAGGTCATTTGTTCCATTTCAAGTCCCAAATGACTTTTAGTTGATTAGATATTGAACTTTCCTCAGATTTAAATCAATGGTTATGAGAATAATCACAATACTTATTTTTCATCCATGACATTGGTTAAAGGCCAAATAATTATTCTCATGGTCAGAACAATCATTTACTATTTTATAATTCAAATTTTTTATCCTATACTATTTATTCTTCACACAAGAAGTCCTTCTTATTTGAACTTAACATTGTATAAGAAAGATAACTCTTTTATTCTTGTTCTCTGTTTCTTTTTTTTTTTCCTTAGTAGCATTACATATATGTACTCTCATGTTGTTGTCATTTTCTTTTAATAGAAATTATCTCATTGCAAATTCATTGTGCAATTCTGTTTTGAGAAAGTAATTGTAAAGGATTTGTATATTGAGAGAGCATGGAGTTTAAATCTTTTGAAAATATGAAAGGTATTTATCATTTTTTCCCCTCTATTTTGTAGATCAATAAATAAGAGTCCCAAGTTAGACATAAGCTCTTTTGACTCATTTGCTCAAGTGAATAAGGTTCTAAAGCAACTATTCTTTTTTCCACCCTCTTTATTCGGATTTTAACAATTCAGTTCTGAGGAAGGTCTAATGAAGGAGGAATCCGTCTGTTGCTTGCAACAGTAGCCGTCTAGTTATTAAGGATTCCGACTTCCGTCGGAATCCTTTCTGTTATTGTATTGTCTTTTCTTTATTCTTATTATTCTTATTATTATTATTATTATTATTCTTACCCCCAACCCAATCCAGAGACGTTACAACAAAATACCGCAGCATATGATAAAATGGAAAGTATCATGTGAAAGAGCAAATAAAGATCTTCATATATATTTTTTTTCTTGTCGAAAAGTTCACATACGCCCCCGCTAGAGGTCATCAAAGGTAAAATCTTTAAAACCTTATAACTCCTAAACTAACCGTGCGATTTTAATGAAATTTGTTTTATATTGTTCTTTGGGAAATTTGCAAACTTTTTTACGCTTACATGCTCGATAAAATATTTACGGTTTTCGCACTATTTTGAGTTGAAAATGGAAGTTTAAATTGGCACAGAGCCAATTTCTACAGTTTTTGAGATTTTGAGTTGAAACTTGTATGGTAGGTTACTTTTAGGTAGTCATTGATGATGACCTAGTTTCAAGGTCAAATTATGATTCTCAAGGTCACAACAAACTTTTGCCTATAGAACAAAGACTATTTGACCTTGACAGTTCAAACTTCATAAAAACAATCATTGATCCAAGCCCTATCACCTTGACCTTGACCCAAGGTTAAATTCTCATTCTCAATGTCACAACAAAAATTTTCTCATAGAACAAAGACCATTTGACCTTGAGAGTTCAAACTTTGCGCAAATGTCCCTTGCATCAAGTCCTTTCACCTTGACCTTGACCCAAGGTCATTTGTTCGATTTCAAGGTCACAACAGACTTTTGTTGGTAAAATATTGAGCTTTGAATAGATGAAAAGGAATCTTGATGAGAATAAACTAAAATGCTTATCTTTCATCCATGACCTTGGTCCAAGGTCAAATAAATTTTTCAAGGTCATAACAAACATTTACTCTTGTAGGATTGAGAGAATTTTGCTCTTAAATATCTATTCTTCACACAAGTAGTACTTCTTATTTGAACTTTACATAGTAAGATAGATAACTCTTTTATTCTTGCTCTATGCTCCTTTTTTATCTTAGTATCATTACTTGTCTGTACTTTCATGCTGTTGTCATTCTCTATTTATAGAAATTTTCTCATTGCTAATTCATTGTGCAATTCTTTTTGGGATAGTAATTTAAAAGGAATCAAAATGGATAGAATAGATCTAGGAGTTTAAAGCCTTCCTAAACTTGAAAGGTATTTATCATCTTTTTCTTTTATTTTGTCGATAAATAATAAGAGTCCCAAATTAGACATAAGCTCCTTTGCCTCATTTGCTGAAGTGAATTAGGTACAAAAGCAACTATTCTTTTTTCCATCTTCTTTATTCGGATTTTAACACTTCAGTTCCGAGGAAGGTCTTATAAAGGAGGAATCCGTCTGTTGCTTGCAACAGTAGCCATCTAGTTATTCTTATTATCATTATTCTTACCCCCAGATCGTTCCAGTCACTGTACAAAAAAGTGCCACTTCTTATGATAAAACAAAAAGTATCATGTGAAAGAGCATATAAAGATCTAGAGGTAAAAACATTTTGTCGTCGAAAAGTTCACGTATGCCCCCGCTAGAGGTCACCAAAGGTCAAATCTTTAAACACTTATCACTCCTAAACTAACCGTGCGATTTGAACGAAATTTGTTGTAAAATGTTCTTTGGGAAATTTGTAAACTTTTATACGCTTACATGCTCGATAAAATATTTACGGTTTTTTCGCTATTCCGAGTTAAATATGGAACTTTAAATTGGCACAGTGCCAATTCCTACAGTTTTTGAGATTTTGAGTTGAAAATTTGATACTAGGTTACTTATAGATAGGCATTTAATGTTGACCTACTTTCAAGGTCAAATTATGATTCTCAAGGTCAAAACAAACTTTTGCCTATGGAACAAAGACTATTACAACTTCAGAGTCTGAACTTAATACATATTATCATTAAGCTTAGCTCTTTCACCTTGACTTTGACCCAAGGTCAAATTCTGATTCTCAAGGTCACAACAACATTTTTCCTATACAAAAAAAGACTATTAGACCTTTAGAGTTCAAACTTCATACATAATCTCAATAAACCAAGCTCTTTCTCCTTGACCTTGACCCAAGGTCAAATTCTGATTTTCAAGGTCACAACAAACTTTTGCCAATAGAACAAAGACTATTTAACCTTCAGAGTTTAAACTTCATACATATAATTGTTCAGTCACGCTCTTTCACCTTGACCTTGACCCAAGGTCAAATGCTCATTCTCAAGGTCACAGCAACGTTTGCCTATAAAAGAAAGACTATTTCACCTTCAGAGCTCATACTTTATACATATAATGATTGGGCCCAGCTATTTCGTCTTGACCTTGACTCAAGGTCATTTGTTCTAATTCTCAAGGTCACGACAAACTTAGGCTATAAAACAAAGACTGTTTGATCTTGAGAGTGCAAACTTTACACAAATATTCCTTGCATCAAACCCTTTCACCATGACCTTCACTCAAGGTCATTTGTTCGATTTCAAGGTCACAAATGACTTTAAGATGATTACATGTAGATATTAAACTTTGCTCAGATCAAGATCAATCGTGATGAGAATAATCATTATACTTATCTTTCATCCATGACATTGGTTCAAGGCCAAATAATTATTCTCAAGGTCATAACAATCATTTACTCTTGAAGGATTCACACTTTTTGTCCTATACTATTTATTCTTCACCGAAGTTGTCCTTCTTATTTGAACTTAACATAGGATAAGAAAGATAATTCTTTTATTCTTATTCTCTTTTTCTTTTTTTTTCTAATTAGCATTACATATCTGTACTTTCATGTTGTTGTCATTTTCTATTAATGGAAATTATCTCATTGCAAAATTATTGTGGGATTCTGTTTATCTTTCATCCACGACATTGGTTAAAAGATAAATAGTCATTCTCAAGGTTATAACAATCATTTACTCTTGTAGAATTCACACGTTTTGTCCTATGCTATTTATTCTTCAACAAGTAGTCCTTCTTATTTGAACTAAACATAGTATAAGAAAGATAACTCTTTAATTCTTGTTCTCTGTTTCTTTTTTTTTTTCTTAGAAGCATTACATATCTGTACTTTCATGTTGTGTTGTCATTTTTAGAGCTGCAACGATTCACCGCGGTTCACCGAGAATCGCGATTCCTAGCTCTGACTAGAATCGCGAGTCGTTGTGGTCAGAAACGATTCGAGTCGAATAGTCTAAATAATGCAGAAAAACGTTCTAATTTCAACTTTAAAGATTCACTAATCGCAGGATTCCCAATAAGAATGGTTTTAGGTGGTGATTTAGAATAAAAGGTGAACCCTTCAAGTGCATTTCACCTAGAAATTCGTAAGAAAATACAGGGTCAGAGGAAATTCGAACAGCGACTTTTGCCGAAGATCGACGAGTGCTGCCCCAAATATTGAAATGCCTCTTTACAAGAAGTTGACCTATGCACTTCTCTGTGCAAACTGTTTAATTATCATGTAGATCTATGCTTTGTGTACATTACTGACTTTATATCCAAAGTAGGCTGTTCTGTGGAGGGGGCGGGGTGTCTTTGAATAATAAGAAACATGTACATCATTCAAAGCTTTCACTTGAACTGGGTTTTTATGCTTTGCTTTTAGATTCAGATGAGGTTTTCAATTAAATTTTCAAATAAATGGAAAAAAATAACGTATCCATGGAAAACTATATCGTAAATAAATCGAACCGAGAAAAATCGAATCGAGACATAAAAATCGAAATCGAATCGAATCGAGAAGTTCCCGACTCGTTGCAGCTCTAGTCATTTTCTATCAATAGAAATTATGTCATTGCAAAATCATTGTGCAATTCTGTTTTGAGTATTAAAGTAATTGTAAAGGATTTGATATTGATAGAGAATGGAGTTTAAAGCTTTAGTTAACATGAAAGGTATTTGATATTATTTTCTTCTATTCTATTTATAAATAAATAAGAGTCCCAAATTAGACATAAGCTCATTTGACTCATTTACTGAAGTGAATAAGGTACTAAAGCAACTATTCTTTTTTCCATCTTCTTTAAGGTCTAATAAAGGAGGAATCCGTCTGTTGCTTGCAACAGTAGCCATCTAGTTATTAAGGATTCTGACTTCCGTCGGAATCCTTTCTCTTATTGTATTGTCTTTTTTTAATTAAGGATTCCGACTTCCGTCGGAATCCTTTCTGTTATTGTATTGTCTTTTCTTTATTCTTATTATTCTCATTATTATTATTATTATTACCACCAAGCCATTCCAGAAACTTTACAACAAAGTTCCTCATCATATGATAAAATGGAAAATATCATGTGAAAGAGCAAATAAAAATCTTAATTTAAATTTTTTTTCTTGTCGAAAAGTGCCTCCGCTAGAGGTCATCAAAGGTAACATATTTAAAACATTATAACTCCTAAACTAACCGTGGGATTTGAATGAAATTTGTTTTATATTGTTCTTTGGGAAATTTGCAAACTTTTATACGCATACATACTCGATAAAATATTTACGGTTTTCGCGCTATTTTGAGTTGAAAATGGAACTTTAAATTACCACAGTGCCAATTTCTACAGTTTTTGAGATTTTGAGTTGAAACTTGGATGGTAGGTTACTTATAGGTAGTCATTGATGATGGCCTAGTTTCAAGGTCAAATTATGATTCTCAAGGTCACTTTTGCCTATAGAACAAAGACTATTTGACCTTGACAGTTCAAACTTCATAAATACAATCATCGATCCAAGCCATTTTACCTTGACCTTGATCCAATGTCAAATTCTCATTCTCAAGGTCACAACAAAATTTTTCCTATAGAACAAAGACCATTTGACCTTGAGAATTCAAAGTTGGCGCAAATATTCCTTGCATCAAGTCCTTTCACCTTGACCTGGACTCAAGATCATTTTTTTCGATTTGAAGGTCACAACAGAATTTTGTTGGTAAGATATTGAGCTTTGAATACATGAAAAGGAATCTTGATGAGAATAAACTAAAATGCTTATCTTTCATCCATGACCTTCGTTCAAGGTCAAATAAACTTTTTCAAGGTCATAACAAACATTTACTCTTGTAGGATTGATATGATTTTGTCCATAAATATTTATTCTTCACACAAGTAGTACTTCTTATTTGAACTTTACATAGTAAGATAGATAACTCTTTTATTCTTGTTCTCTGTTTTCATATTAAACTTGGAAGAATTACTTGTCTGTATTTTCATGCTGTTGTCATTCTCTATTTATAAATATTTTCTCATTGTTAATTCATTGTGCAATTCTTTTTCGGATAGTAATTCAAAAGGATTCAAAAAGGATGGAATAGATCTAGGAGTCTAAAGCTCCCTAAACTTGAAAGGTATTTATCATCTTTTTCTTCATTTTTGTCGATAAATAGATAAGAGTCCCAAGTTAGACATAAGCTCTTTTGACTCATTTGCTGAATTGAATAAGGTACAAAAGCAACTTTTCATTTCCCAAGCTTATTTATTCGGATTTAATCACTTCAGTTCCGCGGATGGTCTAATAAAGTAGGAATATGTCTGTTGCTTGCAACAGTAGCCATCTAGTATTGATTTACTAATTGAAAATCAGCGATTCCTCTGTGAAAAAGAAGCGGTTTCCCATCCAAAGCATCCCTTTTACCCAGAATTCAGACTGCGCCTGCTTGACCTACAATGACCCGATTTGCAAAACAGTTGAAAAACACGCATTCTTTCATTACTTCTTTTAGATAAAATACTGGGAACATTTACAGTTGATGTAAGGAATAGGATGAAAGCTCAATAACATTCAAAATCGATCCAGTACAATTTATCCGTTGAAATACCCTTAGCATACGATAACTAGTGTGACGTCATTAATAACGTCAAACAACGTTTTGGCGGAATTTTCTCTAACGTCATTGCGTGGAGCACCTTAACGTAGCTGCGTTGAGCCGTCTGGATACACGAATATGTACTTGTATCCAGACGGAACAAGGGACAGTACGTCCCTCATTCCGTCCGGACAAAAGTACATAAAAACATACACACCCTCATGCTAGTCAGAAACTGTCCTGTACTGAAGCTCGAAAGGCTATAACTAGTACAAAAGTGGGTAGTATTCTCAATCAATGAACCCAAGCAGACCCCGCGAGGAGCGAGGCCAGGTGCCTAGGTAGAGTCAGCGTCTCCTGTTTGCATGCAACTCCCGCTGAAGGGAGATACTCACTGAACTGACAATTCGCGAGTCAGTGTGAATAGAAAGTCATATCACGAGAGGCCCACATAAGGGAGATTCAATATACACACAGCAAAAATGAAAGAAAAAATAAGATGTAAAGAACGAGTCTAGCTATCGTCGTTAGCTTCAGCGACCGACCCCCGCTTCCAATCAGAATGAATAGGGCGCGCCAAGAAATAGTACCCGTGAGGGAACATTAAGCAGAACCCATCTCACAAACGTACCAATCGAGGAAATGAGAAACCAGTTCAAAAAAGGAAATCAGTATTTTATACCCACATGAAGAGTGTCAAAACATTTATTCAAGCCATCTGGTTCAATTGTTTTCAAGTTCACTGCCTAAAGCTTTCCCTGCCCACTCTATAGTCCGCAGTCCAACTGGAGCCATGATCTGTGGGTGCAACTCCCATGTCCTCCCAGAAGTGGTTATCCTGATTGAAGTGTTGCGCAACCGGCATACGCACCAATAACCACAGGTCCTCTATCACAACCAAAACAAAATGCACCTGCCGGTCGCACAACATTCCAACCAGGATAAAAAGTGCAGTGTTTTCTTTTAAAGAAAAATACATTTGAGGGAACACCAGACAGGACCAAGCCCGTAAATACATCAAATCAGAAATAAATATCAGAATGTCAAAGTAATCATCCGGTCGCAAAGTTCAAGTCCAAAAATATAAACAGAATTCTCATACATTTAACGTTAGAAACACATAGCTTTGAGCGGCCAGGCAGCACTAGTGTCCGCGGAGCAGCAGCAAACATGGAAAGAGCTGTCAGTTCAGGGAACCGGTCCGACCATGTTCGAGTTCATGATTCGATTAATCTGACAATACATACACACAAACTTGGTCAGACCGGTTCCCTGAGCTGACAGCTCTTTCCCACATAAACGAGTACGAGTACTCATGGAGGCATTGGTATATCCCCTCTACATTAGAGTTGTAAGGGGTTGAAAAACTTCATCATTTTCGCTTTATTTCTTACTATAAAACATACCATACTCGTACTTTATAATATCTGTCATGGTTTTTTCGACAAATGAGAAGGGTTGGAATTATAGGTCATAAGGTTTTTGCCCAACAATGTAATCGTTTCAAATACTTACATCCTCTATTTCCTTGATCAGAGCCCGTAGTGCAGAAAAGTCACTTTGATTCATTTTTCTGTTGTCCTTCAGGGCTTTAATTGTGTTTTCAGTATCATCTCTGAATGAAGAGGACACCCTCTTTGCCAGGTTAAGCATAGCCTCTTGAACTTCCTCCCATGTCGCTTTATATGTGCTGAGATTAAGAGCTTCATCTTTGGTTTGTATTAACATACTTAGGACCTGTCTGATCGTATCAACATCTGGCATGCTGACATCGCGGCTTATGTTATCTAGCACCAGACAACAGAGAGAAAAGTCCATCACATCTGGAGTCACACCGCTGATTGCTGTATACTGGCACGGACATTCTCCTTGCCATCCGTGCGGATTCACTGTGGAAGAACGGGTATACAGTAACTTCCACTGGTATTTGCTGAGTGGTGATACTGTGATCTTGTTGTCACAGCAGCATTGCTTAAAACATAGATGAAACAGCGCATGTTTGATGTTGTTAAGGCACACTTCGAAACTCGGTGCTCCGTGTGTCGAGTAGGAATGTTCTACAACACGTCTGAGGACGGTAACACTCTTGTAAAGAACTAGGGAACATGTCCGAAAATACCTTTTCTCGTTCCAAATATTACTCATGGCATTGGCTTGTACTCGTCTGTACTCAAATGAATCTATCTCAGTTCACTCAGTTTATTTTTATTTTGTCATCTGCAACTACTCATGACCTTTTTATTAATAAGGCTATCATTCCATTGCTATTTATCTATTTCAAAAATCAACTTCTCGGTCCTTCTCTGTCCTCTTTATGCCATTCATGTCGTTGTTGTCCTCATTTTGGTTAAGGGGCTGAAAATGATAAAAATAATAATTGCTTGATATCATTTTGCAAGCAGATTTGATTTTATAAATGACTGAAATTGATAAAAATAATAATTGCTCGGTATCATTTTGTTGTGAGCAATTTAGATTCTCTACGATATTTTCCACACATTAATAATTGATGACATAAAAAAAATTCTCATAGATATCACACATGTAAAGGAATTTATTTTTGAATCTAAGACGAAATGATACAACGTAAAAAAATACTAGGGTCTTAACGAATAGAATATAGGCGTGTCTAACTGCTTAATGTACTTTATAAGACAGTTTGTGGAACAGTGTTCCAAAGGCATCATCCCGGGAATCACTTTCTTTGAAGGTGACCTGCTTATTCTTCATTTATTTGGGCTCTACTTTCGTCTGTCTTGTTTGCTCCATTTTACATTGAGCATGATTAAACTAGCACAGCGTCACGAAGTCCTATATCCATTTAAGTCAAGATATCGGAATCGGATAATATGGTTGAGTAATGAAACTTTTATGAAAAATATTCGCACAGATAGAAGAGGAATGTCACGGACAGTAACACGTTACGCCGCCTTATTGTATCGTTGTTAGGGGTATTTTAAATTCTGCTCTTAAACCCGTCCGTTAACATTATGTCAAAGGTAAGGATACGTAGGAAACCATCCGTTGTCATGAAAATTATCAACATCATTTTTGGAAAAGTCACTAATATATCATGAAATAAACGATTATTTTCTTTTAAAAGTCAATGGGGGTAGCCACACGATTCAGCAATACATTTACACCCTGACATAAATAAAATCCACAGTATGATGGAGATGACCTATTATCAGCAAGGAAGATTGATATTTCGAAAGAAACCCTTAGACCACGAGCTACTTACCCAATACCTGCACCCCTGGGAGAATTTATTGAACCCTGATTTTTTGTTAAAGGGATGTCCCCTGAATATGAAATGGACCATGTCCCACTTAAACTAGGGGGCTTTTACTAGTATTGGGTGAAACACATGTATTTTTTAAATCAAAAATCACTTTAAAATGGAGAAATGTTATAAATCTTATACAAATGGATATTTGAAAAATTAAACCATTTGTATGTTTACTTGTTTTGATCTTCTTTAAGATGAAATAAATTTCAAGTTTCAATTTCTATTTTTCGTGTGATTTTTTGAGGGGTGATTTGGGGGGATAGGTCAATATTTTGCAAAATTTCACAGAAATTTTAGGTAAATTTGACATTTTTCAGCTTTTCAGTTCTACACTATTGCATATGCTCATTTATTGATGGTATAGAAAATAACTTTAAAGTCTCTTCTCTCAAACGGGATATATTTTGTACTGTTATTTTCTTGCAAAAGCCTAGGATCATATGGGTGAGTAATGAAATTTTTATGAAAAATACTCGCACAGATAGAAGAGGAATGTCACGGACAGTTACACGTTACGCCGCCTTAAAGTATTATAGTCTAGTTGCCAAATGGTTATTTTGGGGGGAACCCAAAAAAATGTTATGCACAAATGTTTTTGCATGAAAGTGACTTTAATACCCTCTATTGTGATAATCCGGCGTATGCCACTCTGGCATCCTTGGGCATTTCGAATTTTTTGGGAAAAAGAGTAATTTTCCAAAGAAAACCGTTGAAAATTGGAAACACGCAATATCTTTGTCCATATTTTAGATAGAACAACAGATTTGGTATCGAAAGAACAGCAATGCCATTGCCTTTAAGTCCCACGCTCAGTTTATCAATTTCCTCGTCCATAAAATGGGGGAAAACTATGGATTTTCGATGAAAAACCGATGATTATTGGGAAAATGTCATATCCTATTTCATACTATAGATAAAATAACAATTTTGGTAACAGACGCACAATACATGTATTGCCTTTCATTTCAAATATCAGAGTAGCAATTTGCAAGTACGAAAATGGGGAAAAGAATTAATTTTGAATGAAAAATCGCTGAAAATTGGGATATTGCAATGCTTCTTTCATGCTGTAGTTAGAGCAACAGCAAGAAAAATGATTTCAATGATTTAAATTCAGAATTCCAATCAGGCAAATGGAATTTTCTTGTTCTGTTTGTTTGGGGGAGGGGGGTGAAAAAAAAAGGTTTTTAATTGTAAAAATACAATCGGTTTGAAGAAATTCTAGAACAACAATTTTCGTATCAAAATGATTGCATATTGATTGTTTTAGATTTGCACTCTCTTATTACCATTTTTCTACTCTAGACATATCATTCCAAATAGTATAAATGTTCGAGCATCATCTTACAATATCACGCAACATTTCACGAAAAGAATGTTCCATTTTAACTGAATAATTCATACATTGCTTATTTGATGTTTGATGTCGTGTTTGCTGTTCCCTGCCCGTTTGGTTTCTTTTGCTGTGTGTGACTTCTCTGTGTTTTACTTGTGTTTAGATGTGTTCATATTGGAGCTGCAACCCAGTTTTGTTGGAGATCACCTCCTTTCTTATTGACTTGTTGTTTCATCAACATGCAATTGTCATACGTGTGTGCATCTACTTCTAACAACAAAGAACCTTTCTCACATGGTTGAACAAAATGCCTCCTTTCTATCGTACTCTGAAAATTCCCTACTCCAAAGAAAAAAAAAGAATTAAAGAAATTTTAGCACACAATTTATCACATGTTTGTTACACAACTCAGATTTTATATGCGACTGCAACAAATCAACAGAATACCAGATAGAGGTACAGACGCGATTGGCAATATATTATCACAATAGGTCTCAGCATTTCTTAAAAATCTTAATTCTTTCAGCAGATCCAGGTTTGATTGAACTGCATCTTAAGAATGTTTCCTTATACATGCATTCTTCAATTAACTGTTGCTGGTAATGGTCATCCAACAGTTTTGAACTCTTATAGCCCATTTCATTCAATCGTACACTGGACCTAACATCAGATATACTGTCTAGATTCTCTAAACCATAGTAATTCTTTATGCATATCATGGCCTCAGTAACCATCTTTTCAATATCTGAATTAACTTCTCTGAAATTTGACACGGAACACCACTTCAAAAGCTTCCCACAGAGCAACCGTTGTCTCTCCAACACCATCATATGTTGATGATATCCATCATCATGATCTCATCTTCAGAATGATGTGTAGAATGCGAGGCGAGTTCTTAATCAATCGGATTGCTTTCTCGATCAACTGATTGCAAGTACATGTAATATCAATCAGTTGTACTTCATTTCCTGAGATGTAGCTTTCCTGACAGAATCTTTTATGTCATTGTGGTGGTAAGTAGGGGTCAATTGAATATCATTTAAATTTGCTCTCTGCAAAGTGATAGCAATTTTAAGTTCAGAAAATAGGATCAGGGGCGCTGCTGGAGAGGATTTTGGCTGTGCCATGAAGTCTCTTGAATTGAAAGAATCACTGATGAGGATTTGTCTATCCGAAACACGTGTCTGGTGCATCAAAATTGATCTAGAACTTTCTTTAAGAAGGTAAATAGTTGGAACACTTATTATTGAACATCTGAAGTGTTTTTATTTTAGAAATATACAACCAGAAACAATCAAGGTATTAATTCTGCCATTTAATGATCAGTTGATACACCAGAGTACTGCATACATCAATCGATCGTCAGCTCCTAAGCATTCTTGTCGAATGAATGACCTGGAGCTTATTTTAAGAACATATTTCGAAGTTGAGAAACTGATGTCATCTTTTCAACGTAGGTACTAGAACAATGTCAAGACTAAGCAGGTCTTTAAGATCAACTTCAATTAGTGAAAACAACTACACAACCCTGGCAGAAATCATCTATGTTAAACGTCTTCAAATTCATTTGCATCATTTCAAAGCAGATAAATTAACAGCGTGGACCAGACATTCACGTTTTGGGAATTTAACCCTTGTCAGTGATCCTCAATCCAAACAATGAAATATGGCCAAAATGTGTGATAATTATGTCCAAATGTACCGAAATACGTAGCAATATGATTTGATATGGTGCCACAGGACCAAGGTTTCAGAAATTTGTGACAATTTTGTAAACAGAAATTTTCTAATGCGTTTGAAAAAACGACCAACCGAAATTGATCGAACTTGGCTACATGTGCCCTTTAAAAAAAGTCAAAGTTGACACAATTAAAAAAAATTAATGTGAAATGTCATTCATGTTTCTAAGAGGAGTAAAGGGGAGGGGATAGATAACCACGCTATGACACCGTAATGAGATCATAAAACGGGGGTGGGGGCGCATTTCAGGAAAAAAAAATTCTTATCCTTTTTCAAACGAAATGTGCCCCCAGTATTTGTTCTCATTTTTCTGATAAAGTTTTCAAATACACACAATGGAAAAGTTCCGTTGACTTTGTACTATACTCCTCCCTGCTAAATAATATTTTCCCTATAGGACGAGGTGATCCATCCCGTTCACTCTCCTTTAATCTTTTAAAATGCAATTATGCTATATACCGTATATATTTTGTTTTAATCGTCAACTTTGACCCTTTAAAAAACCACTAGCCACAAGAACAAATGGTTGAAGGCAATAATATATGCAGATATTGACACCCGTGCTAGTTCTCTGCATTTACATCAATTATTCTCAAGTTGTTTAAGATTCATGTTTTGTTTCGTTTCGTTTCGATCTGTTTCGTTTCGTTTTGTTTCGTTTCGATCTGTTTCTTTTCGTTTCGATTTGTATCGTTTCGATTTGTTTCGTTTCGTTTCGTTTCGTTTCGTTTTGATTTGTTTCGTTTCGTTTCGATTTGTTTCGTTTCGTTTCGTTTCGTTTTTGTTCGCACTTTACAGGGACCCATTTAAGAGGAGTAAAGGGGAGGGGATAGAGGGGATAGCCACAAGAACTAATGGTTGAAGGCAATATTATATGCAGATATTGACACCCGTGCTAGTTCTCTGCATTTAAATCAATTTTTCTCAAGTTCTTTAAGATTCATGTTTTGTTCCGTTTCGTTTCGATCTGTTTCGTTTCGTTTTGTTTCGTTTCGGTTCGATCTGTTTCGTTTCGTTTCGATTTGTTTCGTTTCGTTTCGTTTCTCACTTTACATAGACCCCTTTAGTACCTTATTCAGTTCAGCAAATGAGTCAAAAGAGCTTACGTGTAATTTGGGACTCTTATTTATTTTTCAACAAAAAAGAAGAAAAAGATAATAATTTCATGTTAACGAAAGCTTTAAACTCTATGCTCTATCAATATCAAATCCTTTATAATTATTTTCTCAAAGTAAAATTGCACAATGATTTTGCAATGAGATAATTTCTATCAATAGAAAATGATATCATCATGAAAGTAGAGATATGTAATGCTACTATAAAAAAAAAAAGAAACAAAGAACAAGAATAAAAGAGTTATCTTTCTTATACTATGTTACGTTCAAATAAGAAGGATTACTTGTGTGAAGAATAAAAAGTATAGGACAAAAAGTGTGAATGATTATTAGACTTTTTTCACCGTGACGAACTTCGCACTTCGCACTTCGGACTTCGCACATTAATTTCATAAGTGGGTTGCCGAAAAAAGCATGCCAGTTGTACAGGAAGTCCATTGAGTATACTTATGAGTTGATACGCGAGCGGCAGCTACGCCACATTTTCTTCAATGTTCGAAGTGCGAAGTACGAAGTTCTGCTCTAATTTATCTGCTCTAAAATGATGCTAATGAATTTGAAGACGTTGAACATATGTACTAGACTATCTGATATTACTTTACATGTGGAAAGCATTGCAATTAGTTTTTCAGCTGGTTTTTTGTTATCTTTAGCAGAATATCTGACTCAAAATCTTCAATTGAGATTTAAAATTATCAGTGGTCTCTGCTGTGCCTAGATAGAAATTTCACAACCGTCGCGATCCGTTCTTAATCGAATGAAGCCGTCCGAATCCCTTCTGAACCATGTGAACCCGTTGTAATACGCAGCTTTCCCTGTGAATATACGTAGAAATCCGTATTTAAACCGTGATATACTCGTACTGATCCGTACTAATACGTACCTTGGTGTCAAGCTACGGGTCTTTTACGTACGAGTACGGTTTGGCAAGTTCTCAGTACGTGTTCTTACGGCTTTAGAATGGATTGGTACGGGTTAGATCATGTTAAAAAAAGCAGTACGGTGTGTGACATCAGCTACGAATACCGGGAACATAGTGTAAACCTTTGGTAGCCCTTTAGATTTTAGGTCACGTCTACCAAGTTCTGTCAAGGCCCACTACGACTAACCGTGACCGCCGGGAAAAGGAGACACAAAAAGCTGCATAAAAGGGTTTGGTTTGTTATACTTCTTGTGTGACCGTGCATACCGTGCCAGGCCGTAGTAAAACTTGTAATAAACTGTAACAAGCCGGGACGTACCGTGACAGAACGTGACGAAACGTCTAACACATTCCTTAGCTTGCCGTGAGAAATCGTGGTACTCCTTGACGTATATCTGCCCTAAAGCAATCGCAGCTAGACGGGACATTAACGTGGCAGACTCAACTTCACTAGGATCGTTAGTTGCCGAGTCATACTTTTGCTTCCCGTTCCGCTACGGGCACTGTACCAAGTTTTGTTACGGTCTGTAACGTTCCGTTATGTTGTGTTCGACCCGTTTTGCTACGGTTTCTATAGTAGGCCATCTGCACCGTGGGCTGCCGTGACAAATGTTTTGACAGTTTAAAAATTTGCCCTGTCAGCCCCGGCAACCACGGCTTGTTACGTTTATCGATCCCGTTCCCCTACGTTGTCTCACGGTCATCACGTTTCGTCCACGGTGGCTTGAAACGTGGCCTCCATGGCCGCCGGGAACATGGTGTAAACGGGGGGTAAGGTTAGGGTTGCGACTACAGGGAGAAAACTCTATTTTCATATCACGATATTTGAAACTGACATGGACGATAAATGGTATAAGATCAGTTTGTTACATTATTTCAGAAAAAATAATGCTCCTTGAAATTTTCATTGGTGAATGGGTATTGAATCGGGTGGGGGTTAATAAATTAGAAATGAGCAGTGATTTCCTGCTTTTATCGAAAAATGTTTATTGATAAATATAAAATTAAAATCTTATGCGTATAAATGTATGCAAAATGGATAATAGATAGAATCGTTCAGTATTCAATCGAAGCGGGGTAAACGAACGGCAACGATAGACTTTGAAACGAACTGTAAAAAGTGAAATTCGCGAGTCTTCAATGAAGTAACGAATTATCTATGGCTTGAATATTAATATATTGAAGTTCAAAAGAATTTAAATGACAATAACATTGGGAGCCGTGATAGCGTTTCAAGGCTAATATACAAAATTACTGGTGTTTACAGAAAATTGGTGTTAAAGTACATAACTCTACACATAATGGAGCCACATGGCACATATTCAAACTTGAATTGCATACCATGGTGAAAAAAGCTAAATAAAAGTAATGAACAGATTCTCTGTAATAATTTCCCTTTACTGAATATTCGTATGTACATTACTATATACCCCACCATTATTTTTGCGGGGGTAAAGAAATGTTGTATAATAAATTCTTTAAAATGTTACTGAAATGATAATGAATGGTAATTGATTCAAATTAAATCTCAAAACTGAATGGAACAGATAGTCATACTAAGTACTGAGCATTGCATTATATTTTAGTTTATGTCTTATACAATACGGTAAGCATAATTGCTATTCACAAAACGTTTTAAACTCTGTTTTATGTCTGCATGTTAGTTAATCGATACACAATTCAATAGAATTCTAAACATGAAGAGACGAAATAACTGGAAATGTCAATCTTTTCAAATCGAAACTTGGACTGAAAAATATGAGAATTATCATTTATATGGAATAACTATTGTTAATGATAATTTAAATTCATTGTAATATTTATACGATATTTTTAAGCACATTTCTCTTCAAGCGTGAAAAAAAATTATCATTTATTTCATAAAATCTGAGTTACCAAGATAATGTTGGCGATTTTAAAGAAAGGAGGGGATCTCCAACAATAATTGGTTGCAGCACACACAGCAAAACTCCAAGACACAGAATGCAAAAACACAGAGCAGTCACCCACAGAAAGAGACACAAAAGGGACAAAAGAGTTAAAGAAGATTCCTACGTCAATCCCAACAGCATCCACAACAGAGCACCAAATTGAGCACCGACGGACCCCTAGCAAGCCAGAGGTGGGACCTGGTGCCCGGGAGAAGCAATCATCCCCTGCTGGCCACCCGCACCCGCCGTCGGCTTCCACTCACGAAATTAAAATCAATTTATAAAATATATGCACCCTCTATGGCCATGTCTATATAGAAAATGCCATGGTGACAACGTCAAGGAAAAATATTCAAAATACTTCCTGTCAAACACCTCACGGGGAACTTTTTTACGAGCTCCACACGGCAAAGGGCATAACTATGACACAATTGAGTTAAAGAAGATTCTGACGACAATCCGAACGGCACCCACAACAGAGCACCAAATTGAGCACAGACGGACCCCTAGTAAGCCAGAGGTAGGACCAGGTACCCGGAACATCAACAAGGAACATCAACTCACACCATAGAAACATGACCAAAAGACAACAAATAAACCAATGAGACCAACTCACACTATAGAAACATGAAACACAAAAGACCACACATAGAACAACGAGACCATTAGGTAACCGGTGCCGGATTATGACGACCATCTGCCACGCAAGTAGCAGACGGTGTGATTATCCAATTTACGTGCGCACAACCCTCCCAATTTTTCGATTACTTAGAGGTCTAGAAGAACGCACAATTGTGGTGCAAAATAACCTCCTCACTGTTAGGACAGCATGACGCAGGGGACCAAGAAACAGACAGATCTATATTTAAGACATTTGTTTTTTTCCACTTGAATCACATCTAATGTTTGCTCTGAAATTAAGTTTTGATTTTAAAGACACAAATAACAAATTGGTGTAAAAGGACATAACTCTACACATAACCAACATTCGAACTTGACCTGTATTTCTAGGTAAAAAGCTATATTCAATTAACGAAATGATTCTATGTAACGGTTTCCTTTACTGAATGTCCGGAAACCATATGTCGGATGGGCGGGTGGGCATGAGCATCACTATATACACTGCTATTTTTCGGCGGGTGTAAAGAAATGCTGTATAATAAATGGTTTAAAAGCAATTCTTTGTAAGAACCAAAGAATTTCAAGACATGTTGGCACGGCATGTCATGGATTTTTGAGATTTTTGGTATGGAAGTTCAATAAGAAGTACTAGTATGTAAATCAACCCAAGATTTTTAAAAAAGGTTGTCGTTGCCATGGTAACCGTGTCTGAAGTTTCGAAAATCGGGAAAATCTATAGGACGAGGCATATTTGTAGGTTTCGTTTCCATGGAAACAGGTACTTTTTTAATCTGAAATTGTTTTGATTTTTTTCTTTTAATCCTTATTATAATGCATATTTGTAAAGTTTTCTTACATTCATCTCGGATGCCTTTTGTATACAAGATGAAAAATTGGGCCAAAAGTGAGTATAGAAAGGCTCTGTTTTGGGCTCTTAAAGACCCTTTTTTGCATGTTTTTACTGTTTAACAAGGTTGAAAATTTCATAAAAGCACCAATTTTTGAATTCCAAGTTATAGTTATCCAATTAGTTTCATCTTTGAACTATACATAAATGTAAAAAAATTAATTGGGCTAATGTGTCCTTTTATATGCAAAGCAGTATCAAATTTTGTTGCTATGGCAACAATCGGCTGAAAAGTTCACTTCCGATGAATTTGAACACAACCTCTATCAAACTATCCACGCATGATATTTAAACAGAAGTTCATGTATACATCTATCAGAGGCGTTTTGATATAAAAATGACCTTGAAAATATTTCAAGGTCACTCATTGAATTTCCAAGGTCATTAAACTTTTAGTGACCAAATTTGACGATAAATCCTGATTTTTCATAAAATGAAGGTGGCAATATTTTAGAAACCTAAAATATTGAACTTAACAGTTATTTGCCATAAAATGACACATGTATCACTATTTTCTTAGAACTATTGAAGACGTTTCTTCACATCTTAGAATATCTTAATTCTTCGTGAGTATTTTGATAAAAAAGGAACGAAATCTGTATTTTCTTGTTTTTCGACGAAAAAATATTTTCCTATTAAACTGCTCAAGTTCAATAAACTTTAAGATGTTTCTTTTTTATATTCATGTACTTTCATAATGAATATGACCTATCAAAATATTCAAATAAAAAATCATTAAAATCGGTAACAAAAAATTTCAAAAAATCAATATTTTATGCAAAATTTGAGTCTCAAAGTATACATGACCTTGAACATCAAGCCAATGACCTTGAACATTTTAATTTTGCTTATGTAAAAGATTTAAGTCAGATCTATACATGCATACATTTTGACAATCTTATTTAACTATAAAGAGGAATTAAATCAATTTCAAAGATAATATGAAACAAGCAAAATTGTCTAATGTTGTCATGGCAACGGTCTTTGACAACAGAATTTAGGTAAAACTCTTAATATACCCATTCCAATTTTTCGTTCATTTTATTTGTCAATAAAAATATATTTCCGTTGATGAAAATCACTGGTCTCCTATTGGTGCCTTTTGTGATATTTAAGATTGAAAATGGTCAAAAACACACTAAATTGGCCCTTA
Source organism: Pinctada imbricata (assembly GCA_033119305.1). NCBI lineage: Eukaryota > Metazoa > Mollusca > Bivalvia > Pterioida > Pteriidae > Pinctada > Pinctada imbricata. Next base: position 27,325,621 of record VSWD01000012.1, on the reverse strand, counting down.
TTTTCACCTCAATTTTTCACATCATTTTGACTTATTTTGGCTTAATACAATAAGCTTCCTGTAATAAATATCACATAACTAAGTGTACTAAGTAAGAATGGAAGTAAGGAAGAATAGATTATATGAAGATGAACAAACTGTTACAGTGGTATCCATGGCAATGAAGTCTCCGGAGCTGGCTTATTTCATGGTCCAAAAAATGCTATAAATAGAATGACCTCGTTACCATGACAACCAGATGTTTCATTGACCGAAAAGTGTTATTTTCATGGTCACTACTTAATATATACCTAATATACCGAAAATCATCAAATCCATGACATGCCGTGCCGATCGATTTTGGTCCTTACAATGAATGGCTATTAAAAGCTTTACTTAATAAATGAATTATAATTGATTATACATTAAGTTACAAATGGTCTCGTAAAGATCAAACTATGAATTAAGTATTTTGTCAATTTTTTCATGGAAGCGGGTCTAGCATACTTAAAATTAGCAACAAGTTTGTTACATCAATCACTTATGCCCTCGCTACCGAAATATGCTGAATTATTGCTTATAAAGTGGGTACCCTAATACAACATAGTTTTCTGCGAAAAAGTAGTTCCATTGTTATATTTTTAAGATATATAGATATCAGTTTGGCGTGTATGCATATATATTCACAGTATTTTGATACATATACATATATTAAAAGTTTATAGTAAATATGAAAAAACCCTGGAAATGAAAACCAAATAAAAGCAAATCTTCATTCAGGATTTCGTAAACAAACGCACATGTGTGGCAGACTACACTTGACTTCTGTCCAAGCTTCATACCATTTGTCAGTCATTTGAAAGTGTTCGATTTTCCACGTTTAACATAGATATTTGAACAAAATACAATATCTACATACGAGATCTACATTTTATTTACAATTCATTAAAATATCAGTACGACCTCAAGTAAGTAATTTGTTATTTTTTTCTATCGTGAGAATTTGAAAAGGACAGTGAATGAATGAAAGTAAACACTTGGTTTACAACATGTTTCATATTAATTCCACGATATAAAGTTCATCAAAGCGATTAGCTGATCGCTGTAGCGTGCTCACTCTGACCTGAATAGGGGACATATTTCTACATACTGTATATGCAAATGGCGTTTTCCGAAGTTTACCGAAATCGTGTGTAACGTTCTTTAAACAATTATTTGAGAAATAATTAATACAACTATTATATGGATTTTCAAATGGTAGTATTCAAAACCATTTTGCGATAATGCTTCGTTATTGAGAGATAAGATAAAGCTTTAGTAGATTTAAATCTCATTCAAAACTAGAATCATTTAGGTGGAATGGAAAAGATATGCATGATAAGTACTGGGCATTGCATTATAATTTTTTAGTATATGTCTTTTACAATGCGGGAAGCATAATGACCATTTAAAACATGTTTTAAACTTTGTTTTATGTCTGCAAATTAATTGATACACAATTCAGTAGAATTCTAAACATGAAGAGACGAAATCAATAGACCATAAAATATAGAAATGTCATTTTTTGTTCAAATCAAAACTTGAACTGAAAAATATGAAAATTATCATTTATATGGAATAACTATTGTAATGATAATTTACATTCATTGTTATTTTTATACGATATTTTACAGACAGTAAAAGGTTAAAACATGAAGAACAATTTTTCTTCAGGTGTGGAACAAATATCATTTATCTCATAAAATCTGAGTTACCAAGATAATGTTGGCTATTTAAGACATTGTTTTTTTTCACATGATTTACATCTAAAGTTTGGTTTGAAATTAAGTTTTCGATTTTAAGGACACTTTTTTGTTTTTCATTTATTTGTCTCAGTTATTCTGCGAAAGAATTCCAGCCCTTTAACCTGAACAAAATATCTTAGTACTTTCGATTAAAATTTTATCGATATACATACCTTTTATATTTCCGAAATAATTCCTATCGGAGCCTGTAGGGCACTAATCTACGATTCTTTCAACAATCGAATTAGTCTTTGGATAGAGAATGACGATGATTCAACTTGTCTCATGTGATCTAGAATGACGTGTTACTAAATCTAATTTTATATTGGATAATGGTTTTTAACTGGGAAGAAATATTCAAAAACTGTAAACAAAGAAAACCAAATGAAGTGTTTCTGTTTGCAGAATCATGGTTTTGATATACAAACTCAAATTTTCATCTTCAATTTAAATTTCTTTCCAAGCATGTAAATAACAACATAAATCTAATAATCAAGTCGTTACAGGTTCAAGGGTTACCTTTTCATTGCGCTGAACACTTCAAATATATATGTATAATAATGATCATAATAAACATCAAAGAAAGGAATAACATTTATCGATATACAAACCCTTAATGACCCCCTTAATATTTCCGAAATAATTCCTAGCAGAACCTGTAGGGCACTAATCGAATGTTTCTTTCAACTTTTCAACATTTGAATAAGTCTTTGGATAGAGAATAACGATAATTCAACTTGTCTCATGTGATCTAGAATTACGTGGTACTAAATTTAATTTTATATTGGACAATGGTTTTTAACAGGGAAGAGATATTCAAAAACAGTAAACAAAGAAAACCAAAATGAAGTCTTTCCGTTTGCAGATTCATGGTTTTCATATACAAAATCAAATTTTCATGGAAATTGCAGCATAAATCTAATAATCAAATCGTAACGGGTTTAAGGATTTTCTTTTCATTGTGGTTATCAATTCAAATATATTTGTATGGTGATGATTATAATAAACATCAAAGAAAGAAGGGGATCTCCAACAACACTCGGTTGCAGCACCCATAGCGAAACCCCAAAATACCAGATGCAAAACACAGAACAGACACTAACAAAAAGAGGCACAAAAGGAACAACGAACACCAATTCACACTATACAAACATGAAACAAAAAAAAACACACATAAATCAACGAGACCAATGGGTAACCGGTGCCGACTTAGGACGGCCATCTGCCACGCAAGTAGCAGACGATGTGGTTATCCGGATTACGTATGCACAACCCTTCCACTTTTCCGATTACCCAGAGGTCTCGAAGAGCGCACAATTGTGGTGAAAAATAACTTCCTCACTCTAAGATGAACATACAGACTTTAAGGCATTATTATGTATATTTCCAAATCCAGATTGTTTCGATAGCCGGAAGTACGTTACTTATTCAACATTGCAGCGTTCAATATTGAATAAGTAAATAAAGAATGAAGTTGGTTACTTATTCAACATTCAAACATTTTAGCGTTCAATATTGAATAAGTAAATAAAAAATGAAGTTGGTTACTTATTCAACATTCAAACATTTTAGCGTTCAATATTGAATAAGTAAACAATCTGATAAAGTTAGTTACTTATTCAACATTCAAATATTTTAGCGTTCAATATTGGATAAGTAAACAATCTGATAAAGTTGGTTACTTACTATACTGACAGTTAAAAAAATGGTTTAGATGAAGAGTTTCTGAACTCATGTATAAACTATCCAAAAGAAGAGAGGTGATCTCCAAACAAGACCCTGTTGCAACAACAACAGTAAAACACGAAATCACCCGATGCGAAAACACTAAAGACGAGCATACCAAGAGACGGAAAAGAGACACACAACTTATTAACATGAAACACAAAAGACTATACATAAACCAACGAGACTAATGGGTAACCGGTGCAAACTTTGGACGGCCATTTGCCACGCAAGTAGCAAATGGTGTGGTTATCCTGGATTACGTGCACACAACTCTCTCACTTCTCCAATTACCCAGAGGTCTCGCAGAACGTACAAGTGTGGTGTAAAACATCCTCCTCACTGTTAAATGACCACACATAAACAAGACCGCAAAACGCAGGGGCCCAACAACACAGATGAATATGTAAATGGGTATAAAAAGAGTCATACGTAATATAGTCCGTGTGCTGCCGTCTGTAGCGAGCTCATGTATATAATCACCCGAGGAGTCCGACTGATATTCAGAGAGGACAGGTGGTCGGGGCCCTGTCTTCTCTTAAGAGGTTTGGACAGGGCCCGTCATGGAGACCCGTCTTTATAGTCAGTCAGAGTGCAAGTCTCAAGAATGCGCTGGTACAAGACTGTAGATGTATCAAGTATCAACTTGTGTCCGTCTGATGATATTGGGATATCCACAGTATGAAAGGTGTTTGATGAGTCTGACGCATTTTCGATGGCTATGATGTCTACCTTTGATCCTTCTAATTTTCTTTATCATATCACAATAAAAGACAGGTTGTGTAATACCCAAAGTAATGTACTCTGTTGCGTGTATAGATCCGAATTTTAAAAGTAGTTGACTGTAATTTTTGTAAAATTTCCAGAGAGTCTTAACTAGTTTATTGAAGCGGAATCCTTGACCTAAAAGTTTCTTGGTAATTTGTAAATTACTGTGGAAATCCAGAATATCAGTACATGCTCTAGCGTACCGGATGAGCTGCGATAAATGCCGTATGACGGTAGTCTTGGAACATCACCTTCAAGCTAGGGGAAATTCAAGCCAGACAAAGTCAATCTATATATCAAACTCCATGTGTTGCAGAAAGAAGTCAAGAAAACTTGTTTTGTATCAACTGGCACAACTCCTCGAAAAAGGTCATGCGTGACCCAAACTTACTCTGTAACTATCCAAGACGAATGAACATATCAAATTTCACCGGAATATTTCTATTTGTTGCAGAGCAAAAGAATTTTCCAAGTCATGAATTTTGCATGTCATCGAAGGGCAAAAGTCCTCAAAAATGGGTCAAACATGAGGAAAGTCAAACTTCCTCTGTAACTATCCAAGAATAACATTTGCAGGTGTGTATCACATTTCACCTGAATATCTCCATATGTTTCAGAAAAAAAGTCCGGAAAACTGCCAAAAAAAAAAGAAAGAAAAAAGGAAAAATCAACAGAATTTTGCAAGTCGCCAAAGGGGCATAACTCCTACAGACCTGCAAACCAACTTGTTTGAGATAAAAAAGTGGATAGGGTAGGATGTAGGATGCAGGATGTAGGGTAGAAAGTGGAAAGAATCTTATCATATCCAATCCTACCCCATCCTTCCCCATCCTACCCCATCCTATACTATCCTATCCTAACCACTTCATTCCAATCCAGTAATATCCAATCCTATCCTACATCCTACCCAATCCGACATCCTATTTTATCTTACATCCCACATCCTATCCTACATCCTATCCTATCTGACATCCTATTCATCGCGTTCTACAATCCAATCTTTTTTTTTTTTAATTCTACAGTTATATTAGCAGTAAAACTGATTATTTGGTTAAATTTGGTCCATTGAACTTTTATACTTGACTTAATGTGTAATATAAATTTAAAATGAATTAAAAACAAACTTGGAGGAGTGTTATAATATTTTTGTTTCGTTTACTGCAAGTGTGAAAATGGTATTTAATCATCTAGATAATTTTTCATTTCAATCAAATCCAATGAATGCAATAATAATAGATCTATGATTTACTACTTATGCATGAATTTTATCAAGTCATTCAGTTAAAATCATAATTTCACCAAAGTTGATGAGAGGATGAGAAAGGTAGATAGGATAGGATGTGGGATAGGATGTAGGATAGGAAAGGATAGGATGGGAAGGGATAGGATGTAGAATAGGATGTGGGATTGGATTGGATGGAAGTGGGTTGTAGTAGAAGAGGTTGATAGATTAGGATAGGATAGGATGGGATAAGAAAGGATAGGAGCGAATAGAATAGGATGGGATAGGATAGAGTGGATAGGAAGTGGATGTAGGATGGTGGATAGGATAGGATAGGATAGAATTGTAAAACAAGTGGGTTGCAGTACTGTAGAGAAATAGGTCAAGCGTAACGAAAGTCAAACTTGCTCTATCACTATCCAAGACTAAGCCGTGTATCAAATTTCATATGAATATCTCTGTTTGTTGCAGAAAAAAAAATCCAGAAAAAACTGAAATCCCCCTGAATTTTGCAAGTCGTCAAGGGGCATCACTCCTCGAAAAATAGGTCAAGCAAGACGAAAGTCAAATTTACACTGTCACTATCCAATATCAAACTTTGTATCAAATTTCACCTGAATATCTCTATTTGTTGCAGACAAAGTCAGGAAAATTGACAAAAAAACTAAAGAGGCATACTTTTCAAAACCAGGCTGTGTATCAAAGGGGAAGGGGCAAAGTGACCATTTTTGGACCCGATCAAAATTTCTAAAAATGTTCTATTTTCTTATTCATTATGCTTCTTCTAAACAAAAATGGACAAATTTTTTTGTGATTTCTCGAAAAAAAGGACCTTTTAGGGCAAAATGATTGAACATTGAGCCATACATGTATGTCCTCACATTAGAAATTCAGACTTTCGACAAGGGACAAACATACCTACAGTTGTAAGCCCCAGAGCAAGGGCATGTAACAGTTTCAAACTCATATGGGACAATCCTTTTCATATTCTGAATGTACATGGGCTTGCTCTATATATACTATAAACTAAAACGTTGAAATCTAGTTGTTATTATTTTGCTATTAATTCTGATAGTAGAGGGCAATTTTGGCGGGAAATAACACTCATATTAATGTATCATATCTTTTTCCAATTCATTTTCAATAAACAACAATATTCCTACCCTTATTTGAAAGATAAAAAAGGACAGAAAATAATTTTTGAAAATAGCTAAAATAGGAAAAACACGGCCGAATTTGCCCCTACCCCATTTCACCTGAATATCTCCATCTATCGCAGATAACTGACTTTTTCAAGTCACCAAGGAGCATAACTCCTCGAAAAAGAAGTCAAACTAGACGAAAGGTAAATCTGCTTTGTCACTTTTCAAAACCATGCTGTGTATCAAATTTCAGCTGGATATTTCCACCTATCGCAGAAAAAAAGTCCGGAAAACTAAGAAAGTCTGGCTTGTTCTTATCTGGCGGAAGCCACTTCATTAGGCGACGATCACCAAATATTTTTAAAGTGGCACTTCATTAGACGATGGTCACTTCATAAGGTGACGGTCACCAAATATTTTTAAAGTGGCACCGCCACATAACTAAGCGGCGACTGATACATTCTTGCGGTCAGCACATAATTATCCGGCGACCGCAAAATAATTATCTGGCAGCCGCCAGGTAAATTAAGGTCAGACCCTGCAAATCCGATTCTTGTATGTCTTTCTCTCAAATTTTGAGTGGCATTTTAAATGATAAAAATATTTAGATTCCATAGAACTTGATCAGTGTCAATATACATTTTGACTTTTATCAACTTCCTACTCTTATAGAGTCGTTGATTTCTGCCCTTATCTCATAATGGCAAAAGGTACAAAATTCATTTTCAAATTATTTCTACAGTATATTTATTTTTCAAAATTGGAACCGAATATCCTTAGTATGTTATCGTAGAACCTGAAAAAACGAAAATTAAATTTCAAGAAATGTTGAAGTTTTGACGATATCTGCAGAGCATTGAATTAAGAATTATTTTCTTTACTACTTTGTAAATGCATCATGCATTCTTGCTCTCTTTTTTGCGATAATACCTCAATACATTTTTTGCGAATAAATAGTATCAGTCAGGTAATTTATGATAAATGTTACATCCAAAATAAAGGGAAAGGAAGTTGTGGGGGAGTAGGCTTCCGATGTCTTTGACTTTCTGTATGTATCTGACAATTTATACTATGTAGGAGTGGTGTTTGATTGGAATTTTGCCACGAGGCTTTTTCTGCAAATACCAAAATATTTGATTATTTCAGAGTAAATGTAAAAAAAATTTGATAGGGTACATGTCTACACATATGTAATAGACAGACATACATCACTTATCTATACGTTTATGCAAGCTAGCCTGGAATTTGCCATAAATGCCAATTTTTCCGTTTGAACATATACTTTTGATAGAAACCACGGACTGGACCCCCCCCCCCCCCCCTTCTAATAACTTGGGATTTCCCTCTCCTCCGCGGAATTTATTTTCTTGATCCACCATGCAAATGAATGCAATATGGAAGTAATTTCATAAATGGTACTTTTGTATTGCACTATATAATATCATATGATGATATAATACACCTAATACACATCAATTTATCACCAAAAATAAATAAATAAATAAATAAACAAATAAATAAATAAATAAATAAATGTCTTAAGGAATGAACAATGGATAGAAATAAAAAGATAAATAAGCCTGCCTGAGGTCATAGTTCATTGTGAGAGACGGTCTCCCGACTTTCGCGGCTATTCAGGTACTGATCAAATGAGCAGAAAAGTTGTCACATAAGTATATAACAATGAAACAATCAACGAAGTAAAAACGGAAACTCGGTAGTATCATACAATGAACTCTTCAGTGTAGAGATTTAAAAATTTTGGGACCTGTGTCTGTCCTTAAGTGGCGGTCGCCAGACATTTATGTGGTAGCCGCCACTAGATTGGAGTGCGGCCGACACGCTATTTATCTGGTGGTGGTCACATAATTATCTGGCGGTCGCCACATAATTATGTTGCTGTCGCCATTTAATCATGTGGCGGCTGCCATTGTTTTGAAACGATTATATGAATTAGGGTTTAACGCCAAATTGAGTTCCATTCGAACAATTTAGACTCCCAACAGCATTACATAGATAATTAAAATGGATAAGATGTAAACATTTTCGTTTTGGAACCAATCTCTATTTGATGGTAGCAGTAGAGGCAAGATATAAAAGGTAGAAAAAAATGCATATACTTTTGGAAGCGATAGTAGCGGCACAACCGAACAAAATTAATAATAATCAGAGATAGGATATTCCGTTGTGTGTGAAACCCTTTAAAATGATATTTGAAAGTATTAGAAGTACACAAAGAACAGAAAGTTGTAGTGATCACAACGGAACACACACGGGATGTGTGATGTCAAGCTTACATAAGTACACAGGTCAAGGTGGCTAAAATCTACATAGATATTGGATTTTGTAGTTATGATTCACTTGAGATATTTCTAATTAAACATCAATTGAAATAAAATTCGACCATTACGGTTTTGTTGAATTCGTAAATTTCTTTTGACAGGTATTTACATGTCTATATATTGCCATAGTAACCTTTATCAAAGGTATTTCAGCTTTACTTTGAACCCTGTCAAGAATACATAATTTTCCATGTGAAAAGCAATCAAAACATACATGTAGCTTAAATCCTTCCCAAATTGTCAAAAAATGGAACGTTCTTAATCGGATTTTTTTTTTTTCATATATTAAGTAAGACAATTACATAGAGAAGATATCATGAAAATGCATTGTTTCAGTTATACAAAACTTGAAAGGTCAACAGCAATGCCATTGTAGTTATATGTTCTGTTAAAATTACGTTTGCATGAGGGTACATTTTAAAATTGCTCAGGAATAACAAAACACAAACACATACACAATCAAGATTTCTTTCGCTCAAACATTTCCATTTCATACTTGCCTTCAATAAATGATCATTCATTCTATGAAATTCCTTTAGCATCACTATGAGAAAATAATGGTTGTGTCTCTAGAATATCCAGCTCACTTGAGAAAATTTTTCTTCTTGCTAATTTAGTCTTTTTAAACATGTCTTTGTGTCTTTTCATGTTTGGCGGGAGGGTTATTTTCAGAAAAAACCTAATTAAATATGTTTTAAAGAGAAATCTAACATAACGTTAAAGTGGAGGGGGTCCAACCCAGTGGGACCCAAAAAGAAATTGAATACAGAACATATACGAGGTATAGAGATTGGAATTGTTTACTATTCTTTCCTTCTGTATGGTATAATCAAGCCACAAAATTACAGGAATTAGAGTAGAATTGTTGGAGGCGCGATAAAAAAATTAAGAGAAGTCTTAATAATTCAAAACATAGTTTCTGATGTGATATTTAAAGAAAAAAATCACCATATATATAACTAGTCAGTCATATTTGAATTATGAGTTACCATCTATTTATGAACATTCATTTCATACAATGATGATGTATGAGTAATAGGAAAGTTCTATACGAGTTTTCTTTCTTGACACTAATTAAAATGTATAGCCTCTGTTAGCCTCTGTTTCGCACATTGACCTCCGCTCCGTATTTTTCTTTCTTATAAAATGGCATATTATAATTCTGTTGATATTATGATATATGTCCATAATAAATGGATTGACCTGGGTACAAAAACCTTCATTAGAGATAACAATTCCTTTTAAACTTGTATATTTTGAGGGGCTCTCAATGGGGGCTATGTACCTATACTGATTACAGGGGGCTCATAAGAAGAGAAAGCATTTTGATAATTTCTGCCATAAAAAGCGCCCATTGGACCTCTATATGCGCTCTTTGCGCCTATACCCAGGTTCGATAGGGGTATATGCGCTATACCAATCGAAAGAGGAGACTTGGGGCTAGGTACATGTCAAGTTTCATCATGATTGAATCGGTTTCAGATAGGTAGAATTCCATTTACTTATTCATTTTGATAATTTCTGCCATAAAAAGCGCCCATTGGACCTCTATATGCGCTCTTTGCGCCTATACCCAGGTTCGATAGGGGTATATGCGCTATATATACCAATCGGAAAAGAAAATTTATTGAAGGGATCTAGTGACAGTGATACTGTAGAATTTATAAATCTGAATGTTGAATAAGTAACCAACTTCATTTTGTATTTACTTATTCAATATTGAAAGTTGCAATGTTGAATAAGTAACGTACTTCTTTTTCCGGATTGTTTCAAGCTGTAAGAACTGACCAAACAGAAGAAATAATGAAATGAAAGTAAAATTTGCAAAGAAAGAAATCGATAAGATAAATCTTGGTCAGATTTTGAATCACAAACTTTGAATAAGAAAATATACCATCTTATTTCAAAACAAAGGACTCGCCATGTATTTCCTATAGCTAAACACCTAATGTTGCATCCAAAATTTACAATTACAAACGATTTTTGCAGAGTATTGATATAAGTAATCTCACACAAAACCCACTGCCTTGCAAATATTCTTTTTTTTTTTATTCATCATTTTATCTGAGCACCTCAGTACAGTAAATGATTCTTTTCACTATTTTTATATATTAAATACAGCATGTAGGTAATCAAAATACATGTAGAAAAATAAAAAGATCCTGTATGGCAGATATCCTATACTGAAGAAAAGAAAAGAAAATTGATACTTTATTGTTGAAACACTTGAGTTATTAAATCCCATCTTCTTTCAATAGCATTAGCCTTTTTCGTGGTGTAGTAAAATTTTGACTCAATATCAATTAATTTATAATGAAGAATGTATTTGGCAACATTGTCGAAATTTGGTAGAATAGTAATGTATCTGCAGTTAAATAAAAATTTCTTTATCAATAAAATACATACATTTATAGCGTCAGAGTAGTCGTCATCGTATACGTTGAATAAGATATTAACAAGATTCAAGTCAATAATGATGCATAATTTATGCTCTATTATATCTCTAAATCTTAGCCATATACTTTTTGAGTGACGACATTCCCAAATTAGGTGACACATAGTCTCTTTCGTTTCATTGCAGAAAGTGCATAACTCCGTTTCCATTATATTCCATTTGAATAATTTATCATTTGTATATTGAATATTATTAATAATTTTGTATTGGAACATCTTAAGTAATGTGTCGTCCGTTAGACTAAAAACTTGTTTATAAATGTATTTCCAACGTTGTTCATCAATCGTAGTAGACAATACCGTATAACCAGAAATTTTCGCGAGTTTCAAATTTCGCGATTCCATGGTAAAATATGGCGTCTTTATTTTCGCGAGTACAATTTTTTCGCGATTCCTTAATTACAAACAAATATATACATATGATTGGCGTGTTTTGTACATTTCGTTATTAAAGTTTTAGGTATTTCTGTCATAAGAATACAATCAATTCACTTCACTTCACGTTTAATCAGGAAATGTGAAGAATGACAGTTGTACAATACGAACAGAATGTAGCTGATATACCAATCTATGTTATACTATACCAAACACAATTTTCGCGAGAATAATTTTTTTCGCGATTCAAAATCACTCGCGAATATAGCGAAAATTAGTATCTCGCGAAAAAGTCTGGTTGTACGGTAGCTCATTCCATTTATTTCTAAAATTTGTTACGTCTGGTTTCAATTTTTTTATCATTAAAGTATTAAAATATTTTGTAATTTTACTGTGTTCTTTCATGTATTTTATGTTTTCAGTTGTTATAGTATCCTTTTTGGCTATATTTTTTATTTTATTTTTCCATTCATTTGGAATCGCGCCTTTAATTCCTAGAAAATCGAGAATGTTGATATTGAAGTTGTATTTTCTTTTAAAATATTCAAAGCTATATATGCTTCCATTATTGTCTATTAAATCGTTAATAAAGAATATTCCGTTTTCAATCCATTTTTTTCTAAAGACTTTTTTGTTATTTATTTTCATGTCATTATTTAGGAAAATTGGTTGTGATAAAATCACTTCAGGGGTTGCATGGAACTCAGTACAATTTAGTTTGCTCCAGTTTGATATTACAGATTGCCAAAAATTGTTGAACTTAGGTTTAAGCATTTCAAAAGCCTCCTTTTTAAGTTGCCAAAAATGGTTGTTTCCTAGTTTGTTAAATTTGGAAAGAATAAGCGTTTTCCAAGGTGCAGTATATTCTTTTTATATATTTATATTATTTTTTTATCCATGAATATTTTAATGCATTTTCAAATGATTTTATGTGAGGCATTTTTAGCCCCCCGTCCTCATATGATTGAATGAGGAGATTTCTTTTAATCTTATCGGGCTTTCCATTCCAAACAAATTTAAAGAATAAAGATTGAATCTCGTCGATTAGTCTATCTGATATTGGAATTACCGTAAGAAGTTGAACTAAGATCGGAAGTGCAAGAGTTTTTAGTACGGTAATTTTTCCCATTATTGTTAAGTCACGGATAAACCAGTCGTTCAATATTTTTTTGACAGAGACTATTTTTTCAGTTATATTTAAGTCATAGTAATTCTGAGCTTGTAAATCATATTTCAAACCTAAAAGTTTGAATTTTCCATTAAGATTCCATTCAATATCTAGATCGGTTGTTAATTTTTCCATGCAACCCCTTTTTGCCTCAATCCATACCGCCTCGGTTTTATTATAATTTAGTCTAAGTCCGGAGTATTTTGAGAATTTTGTGATGATATTAAATGCAGCATTCAGTGAGGTAGCGTCATCTGTCAATGTCAAGGTTGTGTCGTCCGCATACTGCACTATAACAAATTCCAAAAGTTTCTATTTTATTTTTTATATCAAGGAAGAAATCTGGGTTATCGTTATTAGGTCCATAAATTCCTGCTAATGTTAAATTTTTATTCGATATGTCACAATCGATAATTATAAAGTTACCAAGAGGGTCAATAATTTCATCTTTTATCTTTAGATTAAAGGAATTTTTGAAAAGAAATGCGACACCACGGGAATTACTTTGGAAAGAACTAAATTTGCAAGTATACCCCCACTCAGCCGCCCATTTATGTTCAACTTCTTTTGTACTATGTGTATCTACTGAAATGGCAATGTCGTTATTCTCCCTGCAATGTAAGAAAATACCACGTCTTTTAACCTTATCAGAAAATAGACCACGACAGTTCATAGATCCAATTCTTACGTTGGCCATATTTCGTTTATAGAATCAATCTTGTGTCTTAAAGAGTTATTACGGAAATTCGCAAGTGTTTCAAATAAAGTATGAATAAAGTTGAAAGTACATGTACGTAGAGGATACTCAATTATTTTGTAATTTAGTAAATCCCATGAACCCTCCCCAAAAGAACAAACTTCTGGTATGAAAGTGAACATGTAAAAGAAACTAGTAATTAACAACTCCGTTCATTCTGATAAAGTGTTAGATAGAAAGAGAGAGAGAGAGAGAGAGAAAGAGAGAGACAGACAGACAGAGAGAGAGAATGCATGCGCTACCTATATAACAATGGTAATTATTTAACGAACATATTGAACAAATTTATTCTACATTTATACTGAAAACATTATGAATTTGAATGTTTGATCCTTAAACAAGAAATTGACTGTGAGATAGAGAAAAGAGAGCGTATAACATGCATGTGACCTTCGTCACATTTGGTCAGTCATACTTGTATAAACAGTACCTGTTGTGAGGACAACTATTCTTTGATTTTGTTTTCATAAAGAAGTTTAAGTTTTTCAAGTTCAGCATTGTCACTTTCAGACAAGGAGCCATTACCTGGATATTGTTGACCAGCGTTTTGTGAATCTTTTGACGCGGCACTAGTCGCCACGTTTACTCGTGCTATACCTGTATACACGCTGTGGTAAAGTGAAGTCACTGGACTACGAATAAATCGTTATAGTCTTAGCACAATGGATTCAAAATTCAGTTTATCAGACTTTCTTCAATGACTCTCTGAATAATTTAGTGTTGTTGAACAGTCAGAAACACTTTTTATTACAAAATATTAGTACCTTGTACGGAGCTGTAAAAAACTGCGTGTTCACCTTTCCATGACCGGAAGTCTCCTCAAATATTCTTCATTGATTTTCAAATACTCTCCCTGTGGTCACGTTGATACATGAGACCTTCATATTGTTTAAAATAACAAATTGAGGGATTTGTTAAAGAAAGGCCCAAAAAACAGAGGGACTCATTCCTTTACATTGAGTCAGAACTTTAAAATATTAATGGACTCTTGTGAAGGACAGGGAATGATCTCCACCATGACCACCATGCACTCACCCAGCGAAACAAACCCACAAGAAAGTGACACATAAATGACATCAGACAAAACTACAAATCGCAAAAAGACAAAACAATATTCAGTAGAACATCATACAAAACAATCGTAACCGACGTACAGAAACATCATACATTGATGACAACACATAGGAAGGATACCAATGTGTACGCGGCGCCGACTTTGGACTGCCATCTACTATAAGCAAATGGTGTGGTTATCCGGATTACTTGCGCAAAACCCTCCCACTTATCCGGATACACAGAGGTCTCCATAGACACACAATTGTTCTATAAACATAAAACTTCTCATTGTAAGGTGACATCACAAACAAGATAGTTAAACGCAGCGGCCTCTTGTAACACAGATTTTATGTTAATGGATCTAAAACACTATGTGGCATGCGTATAACAGTCTGTGCTCTGCTGGCTAAAGCGAGCTCAAGATCAATCATGAAGTCCCGTCGTCACGGTTTGCCAGTGTGCAACGCTGGGAAAGACACTGGTACAAAACTGTAGATTGGTCCAGTACCGTGCCCAGTGTTTACAAGCGGGCGAGCGGGCGGGCGACCGACTATTTTCTTACATTTGTGGTTGAAATTTTGACTTTGATCCTTTTGATTTTGTTTATTGGGTCACCCTAAAATGAAGGCAAAAATGAAGGCAATGAAATTCCAAATGATACATACTCTGATGCTTGAGTCGTCCCAAATTTTGATTGAAGTTCTGAATAGTTAATGTAAAATTCCCAAACAGATTTTACAAGTTTATGATATGTCAATCCTTGACTGATAAGTTTTTCAGTAATCTGTATATTTTTGTCATGGAAGTCCCAAACATGAAGCAAGCTCTAGCGTATCTCATGAGCTGAGAGATGCAAATGCCGTACGATAGCAATCTAAAGCCAAGGAAAATTACGTTGAAGCCAAGGTCTCCTCTTTTGTCGGATATCTTTGTCTGAATTTCTCCGTTATTGATTTTGATATCAAGATCCAAAAACGGTATAGCTCTATCATTTGTGTTTGCTTTGCTCAATGTTAACTCTGGAGGATAAATTTGATTTTTGTAATGGTCAAAATGTGGGTTATCAATATTCAAAATATCATCAAGATACCTAGATGTGCCGTTGAAGCATTTCAAGAGGTCAAATTTCTTGAGATTTTGCAGACTTTTGCATGAATGGTTTTTCGTATGTGCATAAAAATAAATCTGCAACAAGAGGCGCACAATGAGTACACATAGGAATTCCAGTAACTTGTTAGTATGGAGAGTCGCCAAATCTTACCAAAAAAAAAAACCAGATCGAGTCCATAATTTACATGTCAGGTAATCTGGTATGACAATCACTTGAAACTTTGAAAAATTCACATCTGCGGCAATATAAACGCTTAGAATTATGTAGCAATGAGCTCGCATTGTTCCGTCAATGTTCAATACAACATACCATGCAAAGCGTTGACGTACGTGTTTGACGAAAAAAAAACGAGTAAATTCATGCCAAAATGATTTTTTTTTTATAAAAAAAGATGTCCATAATGTTGATAAAAATAGCAAATTATCTTTCTGATTTGAATACCAATAGCTAACAAAGTGTACGCATGTGTATTATCCTGCTTCAAAATGACGCTATGCTGACGCTAAAAGAGATGGACTAGCCGAACTCAAAGTCATGGACAGACAAACCGGTCAATATATTTCTTCATGGTTTCTGAAACTTAACTATCTGTAAGCAAGGGTTGTTTCTGCATTCAAAAATGTGGGCAAAATAAGGTCAAATGGGCGTGACGTCCTCATTTTCGTATTTTGCCGAAATGACGTCATAGGCATTTGCCTTGTCCATTTGTGTTCCCGGATGTCGCCAATATGTTAAAAACATCGTTTTAAGCATTTACCTCAGAGTAATTCAAATTTGCCTTGCCATGTCGTCTCGAGGCATCTGAGAACTCCCAAATGCAAGAAATTAGTATTTCATACTTGTACGCAACAATCTTAAAACAATATTTCCTGAAACTAAAGAATGTTTCTCCGTAAAAATGACTTAAATCTGCAGAAAAATGACGAAAAATTTAATTGAAAATTCATTGCGTAACGCGAATGAGTTAAAGAAGATCCTGACGATAATCTCAACAGCACTTACAATAGAGCACCAAATTGAGCATCCACGGCACGAAAATGTGAAAAAGCGTGCAGTCGGAAATCGACACCCATATTTAACAAGCCTTTTATTGGAAATAGGGAACTACAGTCAATCTTATGGGTAGTGGGGTGGGGTTTATCATAGATCACTTGAAGGTCATATTCTTGTCATTGTAGGCGGAATCAAATCTGGACTGGACACTATAGCGTCACTGAAATCTGACGGACATAATCAGACCACGGATTCATGGAAATGGAAAAAGAAATATCTATCTACAGAATCAATTAAACTTTCTGAGAACTGGTGTTCACTAGATTACATAGAATTAAATAGGGAAAAACTATCACACCCATTTCAAAGACTCTGGAGGTCAGATGCTGAAACAAAATAGCAGGCACATATATAGACAAGAGACTGATTATAATGCAAAAAGAATCCTTATGCATCCAAATAGACAAACAAAAGTCAAACATGCAGTAATTTATCTTATTTCGGAAGAAGCAAGATACAGTATCCACGCTGGGAATTCACATAAACCGCCTTGGTTTGATAAAGCGCTTTAGTCATTCGATATGTTAATTTTTTAACCGATCTGATGAGAAAATTTTCATTTTTTCTTGGTTTTGAAGAAATAATCTGTCGTAATTGAATCAATTATCCTAGCCACACTTGTTGATACTTCATACAATACCTTACTTCGAGATTATTAAGTCATCGTAAGGATTAATTCATCAAAAAAATTTAATGACTGGAATAAAAATGTAATAATTCGTCCTTTTCTTACCAGGAGAATGTCCCTATTTATTGTAATGAATTAGTTTTATTGTATAAAAGGAAAATGTTTTAGTACTTTGTCTAATTTTCACTTGTCAATTTTAGGGTTTTTCGACTTTTTTAAACTTACATGTAAGTTGAATAAAGCGGCTCGTGGAAAAAGAATAAAACAAAAATCGATAAAGCGACATATACTAACAAAAGAGTAGTATTTTTCTCTGAGAGACGCTAGGCACGCTAAAGGGACAATGCATTGTAGTTGTATGTAATCAGAACGATTCACAATTCATTTAAGATTGAAAAATTATACCTTAAACCTTCTGTTACGCTGTTTTTCCCATTGAATTTTGAACAAGTTCCTTTTAAACGGTCAATATATGAAATACAAGAAGGAAACCAAAAATTGGGCTTCTTTTTCAATAAATTTATCAATGGAAAAATTGAAAGCACCAGTCATGACTGTTTCTTTTTATACATGTAATAAGTCCTCAACAGGGGTGCTTGAACAATTAAGCCAACTGAAATTTATAAATTGTCATACTTTTGTCCAGAGTAAGGTGCTGAAGAAATGTTTTGACGTGATGAAGTATTTCGTTAAACTTTCAAATACTTTAAAAGAAAAATAACTTTATAAATTTGTTCGTGTTAACCTTTCTTTTCTCAGAATTTTCCTAGCAAGCCTTTGGACTATAGATGCTATTACCGCAAGGAAGAATTTCATACACTAATAGAATGCACAAAATTACAGAGGCGCACATAAAGGGATAGACTTCAAGTATAGGAAGCTTGTCTTGATTGAATTTTCCCGAAAGTTTGACTATCAATCAATTTACATCATTCTTCATTAAGTCTTGATTAACTTCAAGATGAAGGTTGTGAAATTAGGACCAAAGACGACGATTCAAATTTAAAGTTTTTTTTTCAAAAGGAGGTTAAACTTAAAAATTTTATGGTGGTGTCGACCTTGACCTTTAACCTTTTCATTCCAAAACCATTAAATATATACAGCCAATTGTGTCTCACATAAAATTCACATGAAATGAGTATCATTTATTTCATATGAAACTTTATATGAAATATATATATAATAAAATTTCACCTAAGATTGATGTGAAAATATTTCACATGAATTTCATATAAAGACACTTCACATGAATTTCACATGAATTGTTCTTTGTGACATTCATGCGAAGTTCAATTTACTTGAAATTCATATCAGGAACTTCACATAAATTTCATTTTAAAAACTTGAAGTTCATGCTCTTACATTATCAGAGTCCTTTGGACTTGATCTTTGATCTTTAGAACCCAAAATCAATAGGTTTCATTTTCACTCGCTTGAAATATTTCTGATAAATGTCATGAGAGTAGGTACAATACACGTTCTAAATTGATCCGCAAACCAATTTCAAATATCAAAGACCTATGGTCTTGACCTTTGATCAAAAGGTGACAAATATGGATAATGACCATATCCCTGTATAAGGCACAAAATCGATAATTCAGAAAATCAGAAAACGAAGGCATACAAAATCAGGATAAAACAGGAAACAAAGCAAACGAACAAAAACCTCCACCACATGAAAAGAACTCCTGATATGGTAGTGAGACCAGGTGCCCAGGAAGAGTAAGCATCTCCTGCTTGCATGCAACACCCGTCGCTTCAATTCGGTAGAACTGTCACATCCGGTTACTTCCATTTCGGAAGACATAGAGTACAATCTTTGGTTGGATGGTTCAAATGGTCTATGACAAAATATCATCCACCATTCTGGAGAGTGGGACATCATAGTGTATGACGAGTTCCCCATATCGACCGTAGAACTTCCTCAGTGACGATGTTAGTTGGTCACACACATATCCCTGACTGAGAAGCTTATCCGAAAGATGCCTAGCCCTCAGAACAAAATTCGTATATTTGGTACTTGCTCTGGCATAGCGTATCAACTGAGATATGAACACGCTATAAGCAGGCGATGAAGGGATGTTGCTACTCAGAAAAGGAAAGTTTGTAATGCTGAAATTGAAGTCGTCACGTTTGTCATAGAGTGAGGTGTTCATGTGACCATCATTGACGTAGGACAACATTATGTCCAAATAGGATGCTGAATTATTTTTCTCTGTAGTTTCTTTGACTTCAAGCTCCGAAGGATGGATACTGCTCAGGTAATTCGCGAATTTTGGATTATTGATGGACAACACATCGTCTATGTATCTGTAAGTGAAGTTGAAGTCAGAAGCTAAGTATCTCTTACCTTCAGAGACCACAGATGGAATGAATTCAGCTTCGTACGAGTAAAGGAAAATGTCGGCAAGGAGTGGAGCACAATATGTCCCCATTTGAATTCCGACAACTTGCTGGAAGACCTTAACTTTCCTCCAAACACCACAAAAATATTGTCGATCAGAAAGTTTAACATCTGAATAATATCTGTTTCAGTATACTTATTTTCAGAATCGGACATTTCTTTTACAAAGTAGGTTTTGTCATAGTTAGAAACAATAAATTTGTATTTGCGATTACCGTTCTTACTTGTAAACGCATTACTTATAATTTTTGCGAGTCTTTCTTTCAATTTAGAATGTGGAATTGTAGTGTAAAGTGTCAAAAATCAAAGGCTTTGATCGAATGGACTCTACTAAAATGAGTGGATTTCAGATGTTCTAAAAGTTCCTTCGAATTCTTTAAAATCCACATCTGGTTGATACCACTGCGAGAATATACCGTCGAACAATATTTTCGAAGCCCAGATTTGATTTCAGATAAATCTTTGGTAAGTAAGATCGATACAGATTTGGTAGAACATTTTGAGGAACGAGCGATGAAACGTTGTTTGTACAGATTCTTATGCATTTTAGGTATGCACTATAAGTATGGTAAATCTAAATTTAAATTGTTAGTGTCGAAGCCAAAGGAAGCAAGAGCTGATTTGTGGTTATCTATTATTTCAGAGGCAGAAAGGTTTGTTGGGGTGTAAGTGGGATTTCCAGGTGTCGAATTTAAACCCAACTCTTTAACTAGACTGTCGAAATAGTACTTTTTGCAAGTAAATGTGTAATAATTTGAGGCTTTGTCCTCTGGTGTGATGACATAATGTTCTTGGAGGTAGGTAAGCTCTGTGATGACATCAGGGTCTTTAAATATGGACTCGAATCTGGTGTTCACAGTTGATCATCCGTGACGAAATGAATTTTTTTCTTGCAAGTTTCATGATATTAGGTGAAATTCATGCTTAAATATAATCCGGAACCCATGTTCAATATCAGAGTCATATGACCTTGAGTTCGACCTTTGATCCAAAAAAATCACTAGTGGTCATACATGACTCATCGGAAACATCGCTTGCACGTTTCATTATCGTAGGTGCAATAATGCTCTAATATAATCCGAACAATTTTTGTAAATCATCAGAGTCCTATGACCTTGACCTTTGACCCCAAAATCACTAAGGGTCATCCTTGACTCATGATGAGAAGGTATATGAAGTCTCATTGCACTACCACTTTTCGTATTTGAATCATTGTCCGAAAATCATTTTTGACGCCAGTCCGCCCGTATATATCACATTAAGAGCCAAGGTTTCGACTCAAATGAAAGCTTATATAAAAATAATAAACACACTATACAAAAAGTAAAATTGCATCGACTGATGGATAAACGTGTGTTTTGTTTAAATTATTCACTCAACATGATTTCATAATGATTTTATCTCTCAATAACCAAATATGCCGTTGCTTATGATGATATCCATTTGGCATAGCTCATACAGACAATATTTCGCTGAACGATAAGCCTCTTTATCAACAAAGATTTTGATTTTCATCATTTACATGATAAAGTCTCTAACTGATCATAAGTAGAGGATACCGCTCGCCTAGTTTTAGTGTTTACGCACTGCATTGAAATATATTCTAAATTTTCTGTCATCAAATTAGATCTAAATTTCTAAAACTAAGGGGTATTTTCCTCATTGCATAGCTCTGTTCTTAGCTGGGTTTCGGCATATTTTTTTCTGTCATGTGAAGAATTAAGCTCCTTGTGCCTACCTTCCAACGATTTTTTGGGCCATATTTTTCACTTAAATACGCTTCTGAATACACCCTTCATAGAATTTGGAGCCACTTATTTTTGGCAAAGGAAATTAAAAGTTTATATTGTATTAAGTACTACTGTAAAGTTTATATTGTATCAAGTACTACTGACGAGGTGAAAGTGAAACGTCTTCAAATTCAATAGCATCATTTAGGAAAAAATAAATTTGCAGCATGGACCAGACAGGCACTTTTCGGGTACTGAACCCTCGTCAGTGATCCTAAATTTAAACAATGTAGTATGGCATAAGCGAGTAAGAGTTATTATGTCCAAAATTGTACCGAAAGACGTAGCAGGATTGGTGGGATAAATAGTGGCTGTTTGTTGAAGAATATTGTGAAATTCGTTACACGTAATGTATCACACGAATTTCACTCTATTTTTCAACGTACATTTACTAATATTCTCAAGTATGAAAGACGCATATGAGATTACGACACTGTATAACATGTTCTGCGAATACCAATATTCTTTTAATAATTCGTTGATAACTATTACCACTATTCAAATATTTGTTTCAGCTCTAAAAAGAATACATGATTACTTTTGTCCATGATTTCCAAATCCATTGGAAATTTACATACATGTAATTGTATCTTCTTATTTATTTTAAAATTTCGTAAACTAAACGGAAGGAAATCTATGCGTTATATTTTATGCGAATTTTGTGAACATTTACGTCCTTCATTGACGGGAGAGCTACTTTACAACTAAAGACCAAACCTACGACTTGCGACTTACGGCTAACGCTTACGACCTCTTTTGTAAAACGGTCCCCAAACAAATCATAAGTTTTGAAAGTTACGACTTAGGACTTACGATATGTTTGTAAAAGGATATCTTTGTAAAATGATCGGTAACATGGAAAATCGGCCGTACCTTTCGAATGTTTAAAATTTCGATTGTATTTCGTATCAAGGAATGACAAAATTAATATAGATAATGACCATATTCCTGCATAAAGCACAAAATCGATAATTAAGAAAATCAGAAACCGAAGGCATACAAAATCAGGATAAAACAGAAACCAAAGCAAACAAACAAAAACCTACACCATATAAAAAGAAGCGAACTTCAAATATGGGAATGAGACCAGGTGCCCAGGAAGAGTAAGCATCTCCTGCTTGCATGCAACACCCACCGCATCAATTCGTTAGAACTGTCACATTGAAGTCTTTAAGTTGAATAAAAACAATTTTGAATTTAAATTTTCATCGAAGACATATTGAGATCTCCTTTTTTCGTGTGATTCTTCTTAATTACGTGCACCGATGCTGTTCGCTGTTGTTGAGATCAAATTTTTTTTATCAAAATTTAAGAATATCTCTATATCTTAATATTGAATAAGTGTTTTGACGTTTTGTCCTTTGGCATTGTCAGAAGTAAGGTCTACAATTTGAAGTAAAAAGAGAACTTTTCTTTTGATACCGTCTATGTAACATCGGTAACAAGTAAAATTACTTGTCATTCGTTGCCATCTGATTAGTCTTAACTTCTAATTTTCTAAAACCTTTATCATTCTCCGTTATATAAGTACAAAATGTCAAATTGCTATTTTCAAATTGTAGACATTTTGACAGTAACTCTGTTTTTGTGTCGCCTGCGAAGCATAGCGACACTTAGGGATCACTTTGTCCGTTGTCCGTCTGTCCGTCTGTCAGTCAGTCAGTCAGTCAGTCCGTCTGTCTGTCTGTCACACTTTGGGTGTCACACCCCATAACTTTTCATTGGTAAGTAATAGGGCTTTGATATTTCACATGTGTATTTCTTGTGATGAGACCTTCTTACACATACCATAATTTTTGACCTAGTGACCTTGACCTAGATATTTGACCTACTTTTCAAAAAAATTAAGATTGGTTATATCTTTTGATTGGTAAGTGGTAGGGCTTTGATATTTCATAGGTGTATTCCTTGTGATGAGAACTTCTGACACATGCCATGATTTTTTACCTAGTGACCTTGACCTAGATATTTGACCTACTTTTCAAAAAAAACTAAGATTGGCTATATCTTTTGATTAGTAAGCGATAGGGCTTGATATTTCACGTGTGTTCCTGATGATAAAACCTTACTATACATGCCATAATTTTTTACCTAGTGACCTTGACCTAGATATATGACCTACTTTAAAAAAAACTAGGATTGGCTATATCTTTTAATTGGTACGTGATAGGGCTTTGATATTTCACATGTGTATTTCTTGTGACATAACCTTACTACACATACCATCAATTTTGACCTAGTGACCTTGACCTAGATATTTGACCTACTTTTCCAAAAAAATTAAGATTGGCTTTATCTTTTGATTAGTTTGTGATAGGGCTTTTATATTTCACATGTGTATTCCTTGTCATTATACCTTTCTACACATATCATATTTTTTTACCTAGTGACCTTGACCTACGTATTTACTATATCTTTTGATTGATAAGTGATATGGCTTTAATATTTAAAACATGTATTTCTTATGATGAGTCCTTTCTTTTATTCCCGAAAAATGTGTACCTTATGACCTTCACCTAGATGATTGATCTTTTCTAAAAGTAATAGATTGACCATGTATCTTTTAATTGGTAAGTAAGAGGCATAAGAGTTCATTTGACAAGACTTTCCCACTGATACATGTACAAATATTAAACGAAGTGACCATGACCTACATATTTGATTAACTTTTTAAAAATAGGCCGCTTCGCAGGCGACACAAGCATTCCTTGGATTGCTTTTTTTTAATTTTACCCTTCATCTAATGAGTTTATCAGATAGAGTTAGGACTCAACATTACAATTCAATCACATATGTCTGTAGAAAATGTGTAATAAAGATCCTGTGTGGCTTCAAAAAAGCTAACAGTTACAGTTTCAGTGTTTAAAACCCGTATCCATGACAACCAGTATAAAAATGAGTAATGTTTTCGTCAATTTCAAATATTTTCATAATGGCCTTTTATTTGCATTACTTGCATAAATATCGAAAAATATGAACCAGAACCTGGGACATAGTGTTTACAAAATAACAAAAAAAGCATATACAAAATTATAGGTGTTTAGACAGAATTGGTGCTAAAGGACATAACTCTACTCATAATGAAGCCACATGACACACATTCGAACTTCAATTGTATTTTTTTGGCGAAAAAGCTAAATGAAAGCAATGAAAAGATTCTCTGTAATAATTTCCCTTTACTGAATGTCCGCATGTACATCACTATATACCCAACCTTAATTGTTACGGGGTTATAGAAAAGCTGTATAATGAATTCTTTAAAAATTTTACTGAAATGATAATGAATGGTAATTGATTACAAATTAAATCGCAAAACTGGAATCTTTTAGGCTGATTGGAACATATAGTCATACTAATTACTGAGCATTGCATTATATATTTATTGTATGTCTTATACAATACAAGAAGCATAATTGCCATTCACAAAACGTTTTAAACTCTGCTTTATGTCTGCATGTTAGTTAGTCGATACACAATTCAGAAGAATTCTAAACATGAAGAGACGAAATAATTGAAAATGTCAATCTTTTCAAATTGAAACTTTGAGTGAAAAATATGAGAATTATCATTTATATGGAATAACTATTGTTAATGATAATTAACATTCATTGTAATTTTTATACGATATTTTACAGTCAGTGATAGGTTAAAACATGAAGAACATTTTCTCTTCAAGGGTGAAGAAATTATCATTTATCTCATAAAATCTGAATTGACAAGATAATGTTGGCAATTTAAAAGAAAGGAGGGGATCTCCAACAACAATCGGTTGCAGCACCCACAGCAAAACTCCAAGACCCCGAATGCAAAAACACAGAGCAGACACACACAGAAAGAGACGCAAAAGGGACAATGATTTTAAGAATATCCTGACGACAATCCCAACAGCACCCACAACAGAGCACAAAATTGAGCACCGACGGACCCCTAGCAAGCCAGTAGTGGGACCAGGTGCCCGGGAGGAGCAAGCATCACCCTGGCCAACCTTATCCGCCGTCGGCTTCCACGCACGAAATTGAAAACAATATATAAAATAAATGCACCATCTGAGGCCATGTCTTTATAGAAAGTGCCATGGCGACCACGTCAGGGGAAAATATTCAAAACACTTACTGTCAAACCCCTCGCGGGGAACTTCTTTATGTACTCCACAAGGCAAAGGACATAAGTGTCACAAATAAATTAAAGAATATCCTGACGACAATCCCAACAGCACCCACACCAGAGCACCAAATTGAGCACAGACGGACCCCTAGCAAGCCAGAGGTGGGACCAAGTGACCGGGACATCAACAACGAACTCACACCATAGAAACATGACCAAAAGACAACAAATAAACCAACGAGACCAACTCACACTATAGAAACATGAAGAAC
The DNA here is from genome assembly GCA_033119305.1 of Pinctada imbricata. NCBI lineage: Eukaryota > Metazoa > Mollusca > Bivalvia > Pterioida > Pteriidae > Pinctada > Pinctada imbricata. The sequence continues at coordinate 27,299,487 of VSWD01000012.1, read as the reverse complement.
AAAAGACCACACATAGCCCAACGAGACCATTAGGCAACTGGCGCCGGCTTATGACGACCATCTACCACGCAAGTAGCAGACGGTGTGATTATCCAGTTTACGTGCGCAAAACCCTCCAACTTTTTCGATTTCCCAGAGGTCTCAAAGAACGCTCAATTGTGGTGTAAAATAACCTCCTTACCGTTAGAACAGCATGACGCGGGGTACCAAGAACCGGACAGATCTATATCTAAGACATTTGCTTTTGCTCTGAAATTAGGTTTTGATTTCAAAGACACAAATAACAAATTGGTGTAAAAGGACATAACTCTACACATAACCAAAATTCGAACTTGACCTGTATTTCTAGGTGCAAAGCTATATCCAAGTAACGAAATGATTCTCTGTAACGGTTTCCTTTACTGAATGTCCGGAAACCATATGTCGGATGGGCGGGTGGGCATGAGCATCACTATATACACTGCTATTTTTCGGCGGGTGTAAAGAAATGCTGTATAATAAATGGTTTAAAAATTTTACTGAATTAATGAATTATAATTGATTATACATTAAGTTACAAATGGTCTCGTAAATATCAAACTATGAATTAAGTATTTTGTCAATTTTTTCATGGAAGCGGGTCTAGCATACTCAAAATTAGGAACAAGTTTCTTAAATGAATCACTTAATTCCTCGCTACCGAAATATGCTGAATAATTGCCTATAAAATGGGTTCCTTAATATAACATAGTTTCCTCCGAAAAAGAACGTGTAAGCACTTATTTACACAAAACTAGTACTGTAGCAAAACAAAACAACATAGCGACGGATACCACGTGGTACGAAAAGGAATCGACAATCCGTTTTATCAGAGTCTTAGAAGAGAAATGAAAAGAAAGAACTAATGTTAGCAGGGCATTGGACAGATGTAACCCTAGAGGACGACCGTACATTGAAACTGAAGCCGCTCGAGAAATTAGCAAAATGAAAAAGGATCTACATTGTACATGTTTATATACATGTAGTTCCATTGTTATATTTTTAAGATATATAGATATCAGTTTGGTGTGTATGAATATATATTCACAGTATTATGATAGTATACATATATTCACAGTTTAAAGCAAATATGAAAAAACCCTGGAAATGAAAACCAAATAAAGGCAAATCTTCATTCAGGATTTCGTAAACAAATGCACATGGGTGGCAGACTACACTTGACTTCCGTCCAAGCGTCATATCATTTGTGAGTGATTTGAAAGTGTTCGATTTTCCATGTTTAACATAGTTATTTGAACGAAATACAATATATGCATACGAGATCTACATTTCATTTACAATTCTTTAAAATATCAGTTGGACCTCAAGTAAGTAATTTGTGATTTTTTCTATCGTGAGAATTTGAAAAGGACAGTGAATGAATGAAAGTAAACACTTGGTTGACATGTTTCATAGTAATTCCACGATATAAAGTTCATTAAAGCGATTAGCTGATCGCTGTAGCGACATATTTGTACATACTGTATATGCAAATGGCGTTTTCCGAAGTTTACCGAAACCGTGTGTAACGTTTTTTAAACAAGAATTTGAGAAATAATTGATACAACTATTATATGGATTTTCAAATGGTAGTATTCAAAACCATTTTGCGATAATGCTTCGTTATTGAGAGATAAGATAAAGCTTTTGTAGATTTAAATCTCATTCAAAACTAGAATCATTTAGGTGGAATGGAAAAGATAGGCGTGATAAGTACTGGGCATTGCATTATAATTTTTTAGTATATGTCTTTTACAATACGGGAAGCATAATGGCCATTTAAAAAATGTTTTAAACTCTGTTTTATGTCTGCAAATTAATTGATACACAATTCAGTAGAATTCTAAACATGAAGATACGAAATCAATAGACCATAGAATATGGAAATGTCTTTTTTTTCAAATCGAAACTTTAACTGAAAAATATGAGAATTATCATTTATATGGAATAACTTTTGTTAATGATAATTTACATTCATTGTAATTTTATACGATATTTTACAGGCATTGGGAGGTTAAAACATGAAGAACATTTTCTCTTAAAGTGTGAAACAAAAATCATTTATCTCATGAAATCTGGGTTACCAAGATAATGGTGGCTTTTTAAGACATTGTTTTTTTTCCACATGATTCACATCTAAAGTTTGATTTGAAATAAAGTTTTCGATTTTAAGGACACATATATTTTTTGTTTTTCATTTATTTGTCTCAGTTATTCCAGCCCTCCAACCAGAACAAAATAGCTCAGTACTTTGGATTGAAAATTTATCGATATACATACCTTTTATATTTCCGAAATAATTCCTATCAGAACCTGTAGGGCACTAATCTACGCTTCTTTCAACATTTGAATTAGTCTTTGGATAGAGAATAACGATGATTCAACATGTCTCATGTGATCTAGAATGACGTGGTACTAAATCTAATTTTATATTGGACAATAGTTTTTAACTGGGAAGAGATATTCAAAAACTGTAAACAAAGAAAACCAAATGAAGTGTTCGTGGTTTTGATATACAAACTCAAATTTTCATCTTCAAGTTTAATTTCTTTCCGAGCATGGAAATAACAACATACATCCAATAATCAAGTCGTTACAGGTTTAAGGGTTTCCTTTTCATTGCGCTGAACACTTCAAATTTATATGTATAATAATAATCATAATAAACATCAAAGAAATGATCAAAGTTTTATCGATATACAAACCCTTAATATTTCCGAAATAATTCTTAGCAGAACCTGTCGGTCACTCATCAACGCTTCTTTCAACAATCGAATAAGTCTTTGGATAGAGAATAACGATGATTCAACTTGTCTCATGTGATCTAGAATGACGTGGTACTAAATCTTATTTTAAAAGGGGCAATGGCATTTAATAACAGGGAAGACATATTCAAAAACAGAAAAAAGGAACCCAAAGTGAAGTCTTTCCGCAGAATCAAGGTTTTGATATACAAAATCAAATTTTCATGGAAATTGCAGCATAAATCTATTAATCAAATCTTAACGGGTTTAAGGATTTTCTTTTCATTGTGGTGATCAATTCAAATATATTTGTATGATAATAATTATAATAAACATCAAAGAAAGAAGAAGATCTCCAACAACACTGGGCTGCAGCACCCATAGCCGACACCCCAAAGCACCAACTGCAAAATCAAAAAGCAGACACTAACAGAAAGAGAAACAAAAGGAACACTGAACACCTACTCACACTATACAAACATGAAACCCAAAATACCACAGATAAACCATCGAGACCGATGGGTAACCGGTGCCGACTTAGGACGGCCAACTGCCACGCAAGCAGCAGACGGTGTGGTTATCCGGATTACGCATGCACAACCCTCCCACTCTTCCGATTACCCAGATGTCTCGAAGAACGCATAATTGTGGTGAAAAATAACTTCCTCATTCTAAGATGAACATACCAACAGGCTTCAAGGCATTATAATGCATATTTCCAAATCCAGATTGTTTCAAGCTGTAAAAACTGACCAAACAGAAGAAATAATGAAACGACCATTTATAGAAGTAAAATCTGAAAACAAAGGAATCGATAAGATAAATCTTGGTCAGATGATGTCCCACTTTCTAGAATGGTAGATGATATTCTGTCATAGACCGTTTGAACCATCCAACCAAAGATTGTACTCTATGTCTTCCGAAATGGAAGTAACCGAATTGATGCGACGGATGTTGCATTCAAGCAGGAGATGCTTACTCTTCCTAGGCACCAAGTCTCACTCCCATATCGGGAGTTCGCTTTTTTATATGGTGGAGGTTTTTGTTTGTTTGCTTTGGTTCCTGTTTTATCCCGATTTTGTATGCCTTCGGTTTCTGATTTCTGAATTATCGATTTTTTTTTTTTGCTGTATATAGTGATATGGTCATTATCCATATTTGTCATTGTGCTGTATACAGGGATATGGTCAACAAAGGTATTGATAAATTGAATCTTGGTCAAATTTTGAAACACAAAACTGTCAGAGCAAAAATCCCACCATATTTCAAAAGAAAAGAAACTCCTTGTATTTCCTTTAACTACACACCAACAGTTACATCTAAAATTTACATTTACAAACGATTCTTGCAGTGTATTGATTTAAGTAATCCCTCACTACATCCACTTCCTTGCGAATGTTCTTCATCGGATTTCAACTACTTTCCTTGTGGACACGTTATTACTGGTGACCTTAGTATAGTCAAGAACGACAAGTTGAGAGAATTGTTAACAAAGGGTCCCAAATACAGAGAAAGTATGTCTTTTACATGGAACCAAAATGTCAAAATTATCATGGACTCTTGTGAGGAATATGCAAGACTTTGGGCAAAGAAAGAGGATGTAGAGCTCGACACCCTTTCCGAATGGATAAAATTCATCAGAGGGTTACTTTTATCTAGAATTTACCGATTAAAATAAACTGTGAACACCAGATTCGAGTCTATATTTAAAGACCCTGATGTTATCACAGAGCTTACCTACCTCCAAGAACATTATGTCATCACACAAGCGGACAAAGCCTCAAATAATTACACATTTACTTGCAAAAAGTACTATTTCGACAGTCTAGTTAAAGAGTTTGGTTTAAGTTCGACACCTGGAAATCCCACTTACACCCCAATTAACCTTTCTGCCTCTGAAATAATAGATAAGCACAAATCAGCTCTTGCTTCCTTTGGCTTCGACGCTAACAATTTAGATTTAGATTTACCATACTTATACTGCATACCTAATATGCATAAGAATCGTACAAACAACGTTTCATCGCTGGTTCCTCAAAATGTTCTACCAAATCTGTATCGATCTTACCCACCAAAGTTTTATCTGAAATTAAATATGGGCTTCAAAAATATTGTTTGACAGTTTATTCTCGCAGTGGTATCAACTAGATGTGAATTTTAAAGAATTCGAAGGAACTTTTAGAACATTTGAAAACCACTCATTTAGTAGAGTCAATTCGATCAAAGCCTTTGATTTTTCGACACTTTACACTACAATTCCACATTCTAAATTGAGAGAAAGACTCGCAAAAATGATAAGTAATGCGTTTACAAGTAAGAGCGGTAATCACAAATACAAATTTATCGTTGTTAACTGTGACAAAACCTACTTTGTAAAAGAAAAGTCCGATTCTGAAAATAAGTACACTGAAACAGATATTATTCAGATGTTAAACTTTCTGATCGACAACATTTTTGTGGTGTTGCCTGTATGGAGAGTCAGTCATCAAAGCTTACAAAATGTTATTTAAAAGAAAGGACAAGGCCTTGCACAACCCAGATCGAGTCCATAATTCACAAGTCAGGTTATCTGATATGACAATTACTTGAAACTTTGAAAAAGACACATCTGCGGCAATATAAACGCCTAGAATTATGTTAATGCGCTCGCATTGTTCCATCAATGTTCAGTACAACATACCATGCAAAGTGTTGACGTAAAGTGTTTGACGTAAAACCGAGTAAATTCATGCCAAAATGACCCTTTTAGAAAAGAAGATGTCCATAATGTTGGTAAAAATAGTAAATTAATTTTCTGATTTGAATACCAATAGCTAACAAAGTGTACGCATGTTTTTTTTTTATCTTGCTTCAAAGTGACGTTACGCTGACGCTAACGGAGATGGACTAGCCGAACTCAAAGTCATGGTCAGACAAACCTGTCAATATTGTTCTTCATGGTTTCTGAAACTTAGCTATCTGTAAGCAAGGGTTGTTTCTGCATTCAAAAATATGGGCAAAATAAGGTCACACGGGCGTGACGTCCTCATTTTCGTATTTTGCCGAAACGAGGTCATAGGCATGTGCCTTGTCCGTTTATGTTCCCTGAATGTCGCCAATATGTTGAAAACATCCATTTAAGCATATACCTCTGAGTAATTTTTTTCAAATTTGCCTTGTCATGTCGTCTCTAGGCATCTGAGAACTCTCAAATGCAAGAAATCAGTATTTTATTCTTGTACGCAACAATATCAAAACAATATTTTCTGAAACTAAAGAATGTTTTCCGTAAAAATGACCTTAAATCTGGAGAAAATTGACGAAAAATTGAATTGAAAATTCATTACGTCACACGAAGGCACGAAAATGTGAAAAAGCGTGCAGTCAGAAATCGAGCGAAACGACATCGATATTTACGCAGCTACGTTAAGGCACTCCTCAGAAATGACGTCTTCAAATATGGCGCGAAATGACGTCAACCTCAGATTTTGACGTCATCAACACGGAGTCTATTGTCGTTTGCAAATTTTGATACTCTTTATTGTCATTTATCATCGAGTTAGATCTTTATACATGATTGAATATTTTGCTGAATATGTTATAACTTTTATCTATAGTAAAAATACTTGAATGGCATAACGTACTATACAAATATTTGATGAAAATGCTTGCCTAGCAACCACGTCCGGATGTTACTCAAAGTCTTAGAAAAGCTTGAAGGCTTTATGGATTCTTTTTTTAAAATAGATGATTCGTTTTTTTAACTGACGTTAAACTAACTGAGGATACAGCCTTTAAATCAAAGTGAAAGCAAGGAAATAATAATGATAAGTTCATAATAAATTCTCTATATTATAATATATTATTCTCTATAGACCAAATTCATAGACGGGAGAGAAAATACTACCGACGACAACTTGAAAAAAAAGGGCTTAAAGAATTAAAATGCTGGAAGTTACTAAGTAAGGCGGCGTGCGTAATATTCAGATTAGACTTTGTCAACTATAAATAATTGTACGACATGCATTTTCTTCGTGGTATTCTTTTAGAGTGTAATTAGAATGAAAAAAAAAATATATAAAATTTTCACGTCTCCCTGTTTGTTTGTTTCTCTCTCTCTCTCTCTCTCTCTCTCTCTCTCTCTCTCTCTCTCTCTCTCTCTCTCTCTCTCTCTCTCTCTCTTAATCCACGTAAATTGAATATCACAAGCTAAAATAAAAATTATAATTTATATGTTAGTAACGAAATGTTACAGAATTAATCTTCTCTTTCCTAATATCACATATTTTATCTGTACTGTACAAAGCTCTTTTAATAAGTACAAGCATATACGATATACGGAAACAATGCCTATTGATATAAAAAGAGCAAGAACTTCGTGAAAATTTCGAAAAATAAAATGTACCACCTGCCAGGATCGAACTCGCGATCATGGAATTTGCAGTCCTGCGTCATCACCACTATGCCACCGCACCGTTGCATCATAATGATGAAATTGTAAAATAAATTTCACTTATTGCAAAATATTTAATCTTTTCACTTTTTTGATTGAAATGCGATGAAATTTTCCTCAATGAAACATCATAGTATTTATTTCATCTTCTCAGGTAAACATTTGTGTTTGAAGGCCACAAAACTATGAGAACGAAATCGGCGAAGTCGACCTTGATTGTTATAAACTACCAGTTGCTTCCCTTCGGTAGTCACATATACGTTTGAAAAAGATATCGTCGTAGGGTGATGGTATAAAATTGCATGGCGCAGGCTGAAATTACAATGCTATGTGTTGGGGTCGCGTTAAACTTGTCCGAGAGATGGTTGTCCTCCATGATCTAAGTATAGTCCAGTCAAAGTACAGCATATAGGGGCCCAACCTATAACAAATTGCAACACAAACTTTTTCTATTGACTTGATTACCTTAATGTAGTGACTTTCACAGGAGAAATTGTCTACCAAAATCAACCCCGTGGAAATTGGATTTTTTACGGAAAATATGAAAATTCCAATTAAAAATCGCGAAAAACTGGAAAATTCAACTTACTCATTTATTTCTCATCCAAATTGGACCAAACCAATTCCTATTTTTCAATAACGTAAAAACGTTGTTCCTTGAAGCGATCTTATGATCTGAAAAACTGTATTTCATGCTTTATTTTTGGTGAAAAAGACGAAATTTAGTATTGAAATCTCTGAAAACTGGAAAAAGAGCATTCATACATAATGGCTTAATTTTTTTTAATAGGTACATTTGTATCATTTTGTTTTATACTTAAATTGAATATAAGTACACGAACAAACATTTCATGTACAGAACCTCTTAATTTTGATACCCTGAGACCCGAATAGGCCTATTTAGCTAACCTGAGGATCTGAGGATGTGTTTAAAGTGCAATTATCGTTTGTTTTTTTTTAGAAAATTCTAACACATTTCTTTGTTTCATCTTTACTTTTGCATACATGGTTATGGAGAAAATGGAATAACTTTCTTTTTTTAACCGAAAATCTTATTTAAGCCAACTTTCATGTGTGGATCTAGGGTAGTAACGATTAAAAAATGTTCCTTCATAAACGGCTTGACCCCTTTCTCTTTTCAGAAATCGAACTTAACGTTAACTTAAGCGGAGCTAGATCCCACCTCTATTTCATACCCAAGAACCCTGTACACGTGCCTTGCTTTATACACGATGTATACATGGGCGGACTTAGATTTTCCTAGGGGGGGGGTAACCCGTCGGGGGAGGGGATCCTGTCTATGATTAAAAAGATAGATTCTTTAAAACATAAAAACGGGGAAAATTTGCGGGGTTTTTTTTGCAAAGTCCAGGGGAGGTATAAGAACCCCTCCCTCCTAAGGACCCCTTGACCCCCCTCTAGATCCGCCCTTTCTGCATGTTTAAACAGTCAAAATAAAGATTTTTAAAAAGAGCACATATCTTCATTCCTCCCACATTTAAAAAATTCATTCATCTTAAACAGTATGCAGCTGAAATAGCCATCTTCTTAAAGGAATCGCTGACATTTCATGATATCATTTAATAGCATAAATTCTTCAACTGTTTATTTTGAAGCATTAAAATACATGTTTATAGTTTTAAACAAATCAAAAAATACTAAGTTACCGGGAAATTATTGGTATATTCTCCAGAACTTCGCCATTTATTTATAAAATTGCACATTGTGCATTTCTTTCATCACAAATACCATATCTATTTGAATTGACTCCGAGTTATCTCAAGAAAAACAAAATAATTGCAATGCAAGCCATTTGGACTATTTCAAAAAAGAGACTCGATATGAAGACTCATGCTACCTTGCACCCTCTCCACTCCATCATAGACAACAGAATTTGGAAAATGAAAAAACACCGTAGAAATCTAATTCATCACACGATTGTCCTATAGATATACGTGACATCATATGAATTTTTTTTTTTTTTTTTTTTTTGCAAATACTGCGTTTCTTCATAGTCTAATATAGAAAATTGCGAAAGTAGGGTCGGGACATTTGAAAGTCAGAGTAAATATGTAGTAGTTACCCTATACAATTTTATAATAAAACCTAACTATAACCTCATTTATAAGTTATAAGTTATTATAGTTGATTTTTCATGATCGCAAAGTCCGAATAAAAATGTAAGACAATAGTCGCGCATGTACGATCAGTTTTCCTTTTTTAGTCTTGATAAGAAAACAATTTGTGATCGGGGACACGTTTCGGAAGACTGTAATATTTCATATTGATCATGTATTTAAAGCTGGCAAGCGCATTTTCAAATACTGACAAATACACATACACTATAAATTTCATTACAAGGCCATGTTACACAAGGGGGATGTCCGATAACCTCTCTGGACTGCACATTAATCTATGATGTATAGATAGATCTAGTAGTTCTTTGATTTGATCCTCAACAAATTCCTATATAATATCCATCATTTATGAACTCTTAGGTGCCCAAATCCCAAAAGCGTAATAACAAAGACTCCCGCCAGTGTAACACAGATTATGTAGTTCGTATTTCAAGAGCATATTATTCGAAGAGAAGTAAACTGAATTGAATCTTTATATAAAAAAGTTATATTCTCACTTATGATAGTAGAACACTTAAATTTCTATCTATTCCAATGTTAACAGCCAGCAGATCAATAGATTGTCATAATTTCAATGCACCATACATCTTTTTTTTCAATCGTATTTAAATGCAGATAAGAATAGACTTTTTCGTAGTACAATGTATAACTACACATACAGTGGAGAGTATACGTCGGACAACCCTTGGAACAAGCGAGGTTTTCTGAATCACTTCATAAGAATGACGTTAAAGAATTTATTTTACCTTTTTCTTCTTTTTTTTTTTTTATTTGGAAACGGTATTCAGCCATTTGTGTATATCATGCAATATGCTACGAGTTTTGTGTGTTAAGAGAAATAATTTGTTCATGAAATATATTCGATTAAATAATTAACATCCTTAAGCCATGATCAATAAGAGTAACTTTATTGTATTCTTGTAATGGAATGAGAATTATTTCCCTGACGGACCACCTTACACGTATTTTTTAAACTTGCTATGGCGCATATTAAACCGGTATTTTTTAATTGTCTCTATAAGATATCACATAATACTCTTTGTCTAAATGTTTTATACAATTTTTTTCTTTAAAATGCATTACGACGACCACATAAATTATTATTTGAAAATTGTATTCGAGTAGTCATGTCGTCACCGGAAGTACGTCTGCCATACTAAATGCAAATGAATACAAGCTTGTTTATTAAGATAAAATACCAATAAGGAACAAATTAACCACACGCATTATGTGTCAAGAAAATTTTCACATCTAAAATTAAAATAATTCATAGAAATCAGGTACAGAATACAGACATTATTACATGAGTACGATATCCGGATTTCGTTTCATCATGTTGTATGGAAGCACCGAAGCGTATTTAAAAATAACGAAACTTTGAGGGTGGATATCAATGTGTTCCACGCCAATATTTTTGGTAGACTTTTTAATTTCATATTTACTCTATCATATTAAAACACATAAAACACAAAAAGTTTGTGTTGCAATTAGTTCAAGGTTCAATATTACTTTGACTGGACTAGTAGGCACTTTGTCGATTCTATCTATGACTATTTAAAATATATGACAATACTGGGAGTTTAGTGCCGTTCTAGTCATGTTTTAGATAAAAATCGTCTTTTATTCCAAAAATATAAAAAAGAAGAAAAGTGCGCACTTGAACTCATAAATGGCAATACCTACAAGGTATTTTGGTAGTGAGCATAGGACTGTAAATGCAGGAATGGCGTTGCGCCAGCTCGTTTTATACAATTCATGGTTTGCATGTTATAAATAGTTGTCACGTGACTTGTGGTGTGGCACATGACATCACTATTGGCTGAATGACAGTGAATGTTTAGTACAAGCTTAGTGTTAAACACTGATACCAAATACATAAAGAAATTTTATTGGAGGATGTCCTTTTTTCACTATTGAAAATGTCTTTTAAAAATGTCACGAATATTGCAACGTAAAAACGAGGAGTGCCTTAACGTAGCTGCGTAACAAGCCAAAGATGCATTTATGTCATAAATATACTCAAATGAGTTAAAGAGGATCCTAACGATAATCACAACAGCACTCACAATAGAACACCAAATGGAGCATCGACGGACCCCTAGCAAGCTAGAGGTGGGACCAGGTGCCCGGGAGGAGTAAGCATCCCCTGTTGGCTTGCCGCACCCGCCGTCGATGTTCATGCACGAAAATGAAAACAATATACAAAATACATGCACTGTCTATGGTTCTGCCTATATAGAAAGTGCTATGGCGACAATGTCAGGGAAAAATATTCAAAAAACTTACTGTCAAACCCCTCGCGGGGAACTTTTTTACGAGCTCCACATAAATATACTCAAGTATGATTTTATTTATAAATATACTCAAGTATGATTTTAGGTCGAATCATTTCTTTCATACTTCATTTCATTATTTTGTCCTTGACTTTTGGTATCACAGTTTCTTTTTTTTCCCATTAGTATATAAATTTGACAATGCTAGTAAAATACAGTTTGTGTTTTTCATATTGAATTTGATTTTATTTTAGTCCGTAACAGGGTTTTCAAATTTAAATTATTCATAAGGTCAGGATGGCGACTTTTAATAGTAATGAGGTGGAAGAAAGATGGATATGTCCACATGTAGAGGAACATCTCCTCGACCTGTTCAGACCAAAAAATTAAAAATTTGGCAATAAACGTCCATATTTGGCCTATTTTAACATTTTCGTCATTTTAGAGAATACCACATCATAACTTTACATACCTCTGCAATGCATGGAATTTCAAAAAGTCATATATACCCTTATTATTCTGGATTCTTATAGATTGTGTATGAATTTAAGCCTATTTTAAAAATTTCTGATAAAATAAACAGTTCTAAGGAGCGCATCTTCTTATAAATACGATTTTGGTGGATGCCATGGCAGCAACTCGTTATTTTTATTAATAGCTAGAAGATCGCAAGGTACACAATTTTTTTCTATGTATAGAACTATGGTATTGCTTAAAGCCCAAAGCAGTCAAACCAATATGTACCCGAATTCGTTTTTGAGCAAAATGACTGCTTCTATAAATAGCACAATAATTTGTGCAAAAAAATCAATATTTTGCCCCAAAAACATAAGGATTTACTCGAAGTTCGAATTTCTAATTCTCTCATTTTTAAAGAGTATAATGAATAGTATATATTCTGATGCTTGAATCTTTAGAAGCAGAACTTCTGCGAAAATGACAATTTTTCCTATTTTCGACGATTTTCCATTTTCCCAAAAAATACCCACTCAGCAATGAAAGTTCAAGGAGTATTTTTTTTCTGAAGTAATGCAATAAACTGAGCTTATACTATTTATTGTCCTTGTCGGTTACAAATATTACGTGATATGAAAATAGAGTTATCTCCCTGTAGTATCAACCCTAACCTTAAATGATAATGCCGCCTATTATAATAGTAATTTAATAAAATTATGTACAAACTGTATTATTTAGCGGTTTATATTATGTTTGTGCAGTTGTATTTGTCTATATATCGATAGACAGACATAATGTAACCGTCATTTCTTAAAGAGGTAAAACTTTCCAATGAAATTGAAATTGTTTTGAATGAACAATGACAAAAAATTTTTCCATTTATTTGTCTCAGGTAGTCGGCAAAAGAATTCTAGTCCGCCAACCTGAACCAAATATCTTAGTACTTCGGACTAAAATTCTATCGAACCCTTAAAATTTCCAGCAGAACCCGTATGGCACTAATCTGTATTTTTTCAACATTCAAATTAGTCTCTGGATACAGAACAACGATGTTTCAACTTGCCTCATGTGATCTAGAATGACGTGTTACTGAATTTAATCTTATATTGGACATTATTCTATAAACTATAAGTAACGACTTTCTGATTGGCTGATAACGTCACCGACGCCCCTGGATAAATCACAATATACCACGGTCTAAAAATAGACAAACAGACTTTAAGGCATTATAATGCATATTTCCGAATCCAGATTGTTTCAAGCTGTAAAAACTGACCAAACAGAAGAAATAATGAAACGACCATTTATAAAAGTAAAATCTGAAAACAAAGGAATCGATAAGATAAATCTTGGTCAGATGATGTCCCACTTTCCAGAGTGGTAGATGATATTCTGTCATAGACCGTTTGAACCATCCAACCAAAGATTGTACTCTATGTCTTCCGAAATGGAAGTAACCGAATTGATGCGGCGGATGTTGCATTCAAGCAGGAGATGCTTACTCTTCCTAGGCACCCAGTCTCACTCCCATATCGGGAGTTCGCTTTTTTATATGGTGGAGGTTTTTGTTTGTTTGCTTTGGTTCCTGTTTTATCCCGATTTTGTATGCCTTCGGTTTCTGATTTCTGAATTATCGATTTTTTTGCTGTATATAGTGATATGGTCATTATCCATATTTGTCATTGTGCTGTATACAGGGATATGGTCAACAAAGGTATTGATAAATTGAATCTTGGTCAAATTTTGAAACACAAAACTGTCACAGCAAAAATCCCACCATATTTCAAAAGAAAAGAAACTCCTTGTATTTCCTTTAGCTACACACCAACAGTTGCATCTAAAATTTACATTTACAAACGATTCTTGCAGTGCATTGATTTAAGTAATCCCTCACTACATCCACTTCCTTGCGAATGTTCTTCATCGGATTTCAACTACTTTCCTTGTGGACACGTTATTACTGGTGACCTTAGTATAGTCAAGAACGACAAGTTGAGAGAATTGTTAACAAAAGGTCCCAAATACAGAGAAAGTATGTCTTACATGGAACCAAAATGTCAAAATTATCATGGACTCTTGTGAGGAATATGCAAGACTTTGGGCAAAGAAAGAGGATGTAGAGCTCGACACCCTTTCCGAATGGATAAAATCCATCAGAGGATTACTTTTATCTAGAATTTACCGATTAAAATAAACTGTGAACACCAGATTCGAGTCTATATTTAAAGACCCTGATGTTATCACAGAGCTTACCTACCTCCAAGAACATTATGTCATCACACAAGCGGACAAAGCCTCAAATAATTACACATTTACTTGCAAAAAGTACTATTTCGACAGTCTAGTTAAAGAGTTTGGTTTAAGTTCGACACCTGGAAATCCCACTTACACCCCAATAAACCTTTCTGCCTCTGAAATAATAGATGAGCACAAATCAGCTCTTGCTTCCTTTGGCTTCGACGCTAACAATTTAGATTTAGATTTACCATACTTATACTGCATACCTGATATGCATAAGAATCGTACAAACAACGTTTCATCGCTGGTTCCTCAAAATGTTCTACCAAATCTGTATCGATCTTACCCACCAAAGTTTTATCTGAAATTAAATATGGGCTTCAAAAATATTGTTCGACAGTTTATTCTCGCAGTGGTATCAACTAGATGTGAATTTTAAAGAATTCGAAGGAACTTTTAGAACATTTGAAAACCACTCATTTAGTAGAGTCAATTCGATCAAAGCCTTTGATTTTTCGACACTTTACACTACAATTCCACATTCTAAATTGAGAGAAAGACTCGAAAAAATGATAAGTTATGCGTTTACAAGTAAGAGCGGTAATCGCAAATACAAATTTATCGTTGTTAACTGTGACAAAACCTACTTTGTAAAAGAAAAGTCCGATTCTGAAAATAAGTACACTGAAACAGATATTATTCAGATGTTAAACTTTCTGATCGATAACATTTTTGTGGTGTTTGGAGGAAAGGTCTTCCAGCAAATTGTCGGAATTCCAATGGGGGCCAATTGTGCCCCACTCCTTGCCGACATTTTCCTTTACTCGCACGATGCTGAATTCATTCAATCTTTGGTCTCTGAAGGGATACTTAGCTTCTGACTTCAACTTCACTTATAGATACATAGACGATGTGTTGTCCATCAATAATCCAAAATTCGCGGATTACCTTAGCAGTATCTATCCTTCGGAGCTTGAAGTGAAAGAAACTACAGAGACAAATAATAAAGCTTCCTATTTGGACATAATGTTGTCCTACGACACTGATGGTCAAATGAACACCTCACTCTATGACAAACGTGACGACTTCAATTTCAGCATTACAAACTTTCCTCTTCTAAGTAGCAACATTCCTTCATCGCCTGCTTATGGCGTGTTTATATCTCAGTTGATACGCTATGCCAGAGCAAGTACCAAATATATGGATTTTGTTCTGAGAGCTAGGCGTCTTTCAGATAAGCTTCTCAGTCAGGGTTATGTTTGTGACCGACAAACAAGTTCTACGGTCGATATGGGGAATTCGTCATGCACCATGATGTCCCACTCTCCAGAATGGTGGATGATATTCTGTCATAGACCATTTGAACCATCCAACCAAAGATTGTACTTTATGTCTTCCGAAATGGAAGTAACCAGATATGACAGTTCTACCGAATTGAAGCGGCGGGTGTTGCATGCTAGCAGGAGATGCTTACCCTTCCTGGGCACCTGGTCTCACTCACATATCGGGAGTTCGCCTCTTTTCTTATGGTGGAGGTTTCTATTTGTTTGCTTTATCGATTTTTTGCTGTATACAGGGATATGGTCATTATCCATATTTGTCATTTGTGCTGTATACAGGGATATGGTCATTATTCATATTTGTCATTTGAATCCGAAACTAGTAAAAAAAAATATTCCATCTTATTTCAAAACATGCATTTCCTATAGCTACACACCAACTGTTGCATCCAAAATTTACAGTTACAAACTATTTTTACAGATATTGATACAAATGATTTAACGAAGATCCTGACGATAATCTCAACAGCACTCACAATAATGCACCAAATTGAGCATCGACGGACCCCTAGCAAGCTAGAGGTGGGACCAGGTGCCCGGGAGGAGTAAGCATCCCCTGTTGGCTAGCAGCAACCGCCGTCGATGTTCACGCACGAAAAAGAATATATAAAATGCATGCTCTGTCTGAGGCCATGTCTATATAGAAAGTGCTATGGCGACAATGTCAGGGAAAAATATTCAAAACACTTACTTTCAAAACCCACTGCCTTGCAAATGTTCTTCATCGATTTTCAAGTACCCTCCCTGTGATCACGTTGATACAGGGGACCTTAATATTGTTTAAAATGACAGATTGAGGGATTTGTTCAAGAAAGGCCCAAAAACAGAGAAACTCATTCCTTTACATTGAGTCAGAACTTTGAAATATTAATGGACTGTTCTGAAGCAAAGGGAATTATCTCCAATATGACCACCATGCGCTCACACAGGGAAACAAACCCACAAGAAAATGAGATCAGACAAAACCACAAATCGCAAAGAGACACAACAATATTCACTAGAACATCATACAAAACAATCGTAACAGACGTACAGAAACATCAAACATTGATGACAACACATAAAATGGAGGAAACCAATGTGCACCCGGCGCCGACTTTGGACGTTGATCTGCTATTAGCAAATGGTGTGGTTATCCGGATTACGTGCGCACAATGCTCCCACTTATCCGGATACACAGATGTATCCATAGACACACAATTCTTTTATAAACATAAATCTTCTCACTGTAAGGTGACATCACAAACAAGATTCATAGTTAAACGCAGCTTCCTCTTGTAACACAGATTTTATGTACATGGGTCTAACTGCTGGCTCAAGCGAGCTCAAGATCAATCATCCGAAAAGTCTGACCAACTTTCAGATGGGACAGAGAATCAAGACCCAGTCTTCTCTGACGAGATTTAAAAAAGGTCCATCATGAAGTCCCGTCGTCACGGTTGGCCAGTATGCAATGTTGGGAAAGACACTGGTACAAAACTGTAGATTGGTCCAGTACCCTGCTCAGTGTTTTTGTGATGACTTTAGGATCACATCCTCGATAAGCGGGCGACCGACTATTTTCTTACATTTGTGGTTGAAGTTTGATCTGCCTTTGATTCTTTGAATTTTGTTTATTAGGTCACCGTAAAATAAAGGCAATGAACTTCCCAATGATACATACTCTGATGCCTGAGTCATCCCAAATTTTGAAAGAAGTTCAGAATAGTTAATGTAAAATTTCCAAACAGATTTTACAAGTTTATGATATGTAAATCCCTGACTGATAAGTTTTGTGGTAATTTATATATATATTTTTTTGTCATGGGAGCCCGAAACATGGGAGCAAGCTCTAGCGTATCTGATGAACTGAGAGATGTAAATGCCATACGATGGCAATCTTGGAACATCGCCGTAAAGCCAAAGAAAATTACATTGAAGCCAAAGTCTTCTCTTTTGTCGTATATCTTTGTATGAATTTCTCCGTTATTTATTTTGATATCAAGATAAAAAACGGTGTAGCTATATCATTTATGTTTGCTATGTTCAATGTTAACTCTGGTGGATAAATTTGATTTTTGTAATGGTCAAAATGTGGGTTATCAATAATCAAAATATCATCAAGATACTTAGGTACCGTTGAAACATTTCAAGTCGTCAAATTTCTTGAGTTTTTGCAGATTTTGCATGAATGCTTTTTCGTATATGTATAAAAACAAATCTGCAACCAGAGGCGCACAATTAGTACCCATAGGAATTTCAATCTTGCCTGTATGGAGAGTCAGTCTCCAAAGCTTACAAAATGTTATTTAAAAGAAAGGACAAGGCCTTGCACAACCCAGATCGAGTCCATAATTCACAAGTCAGGTTATCTGATATGACAATTACTTGAAACTTTGAAAAAGACACATCTGCGGCAATATAAACGCCTAGAATTATGTTAATGCGCTCGCATTGTTCCATCAATGTTCAGTACAACATACCATGCAAAGTGTTGACGTAAAGTGTTTGACGTAAAACCGAGTAAATTCATGCCAAAATGACCCTTTTAGAAAAGAAGATTCATAATGTTGGTAAAAATAGTAAATTAATTTTCTGATTTGAATACCAATAGCTAACAAAGTGTACGCATGTTTTTTTTTTATCTTGCTTCAAAGTGACGTTACGCTGACGCTAACGGAGATGGACAAGCCGAACTCAAAGTCATGGTCAGACAAACCTGTCAGTATTGTTCTTCATGGTTTCTGAAACTTAGCTATCTGTAAGCAAGGGTTGTTTCTGCATTCAAAAATATGGGCAAAATAAGGTCACACGGGCGTGACGTCCTCATTTTCGTATTTTGCCGAAACGAGGTCATAGGCATGTGCCTTGTCCGTTTATGTTCCCTGAATGTCGCCAATATGTTGAAAACATCCATTTAAGCATATACCTCTGAGTAATTTTTTTCAAATTTGCCTTGTCATGTCGTCTCGAGGCATCTGAGAACTCTCAAATGCAAGAAATCAGTATTTTATTCTTGTACGCAACAATATCAAAACAATATTTTCTGAAACTAAAGAATGTTTTCCGTAAAAATGACCTTAAATCTGGAAAAAATTGACGAAAAATTGAATTGAAAATTCATTACGTCACACGAAGGCACGAAAATGTGAAAAAGAGTGCAGTCAGAAATCGAGCGAAACGACATCGATATTTAACAAGCCAAAGATGCATTTATGTCATAAATATACTCAAGTATGATTTTAGGTCGAATCATTTCTTTCTTCATTTCATTATTTTGTCCTTGACTTTTGGTATCACAGTTTCTTTTTTTTTTCCCATTAGTATATAAATTTGACAATGCTAGTAAAATACAGTTTGTGTTTTTCATATTGAATTTGATTTTATTTTAGTCCGTAACAGGGTTTTCAACTTTAAATTATTCATAAGGTCAGGAGGGCGACATTTAATAGTAATGAGGTGGAAGAAAGATGGATATGTCCACATGTAGAGGAACATCTCCTCGACCTGTTCAGACCAAAAAATTAAAAATTTGGCAATAAACGTCCATATTTGGCCTATTTTAACATTTTCGTCATTTTAGAGAATACCACATCATAACTTTACATACCTCTGCAATGCATGGAATTTCAAAAAGTCATATATACCCTTATTATTCTGGATTCTTATAGATTGTGTATGAATTTAAGCCTATTTTAAAATTTTCTGATAAAATAAACAGTTCTAAGGAGCGCATCTTCTTATAAATACGATTTTGGTGGATGCCATGGCAGCAACTCGTTATTTTTATTAATAGCTAGAAGATCGCAAGGTACACAATTTTTTTCTATGTATAGAATTATGGTATTGCTTAAAGCCCAAAGCAGTCAAACCAATATGTACCCGAATTCGTTTTTGAGCAAAATGACTGTTTCTATAAATAGCACAATAATTTGTGCAAAAAAATCAATATTTTGACCCAAAAACATAAGGATTTACTCGAAGTTCGAATTTCTAATTCTCTCATTTTTAAAGAGTATAATGAATAGTATATATTCTGATGCTTGAATCTTTAGAAGCAGAACTTCTGCGAAAATGACAATTTTTCCTATTTTCGACGATTTTCCATTTTCCCAAAAAATACCCACTCAGCAATGAAATTTCAAGGAGTATTTTTTTCTGAAGTAATGCAATAAACTGAGCTTATACTATTTATTGTCCTTGTCGGTTACAAATATTACGTGATATGAAAATAGAGTTATCTCCCTGTAGTATCAACCCTAACCTTAAGTGATCTTTCATTTCCTGAGTGTCTATATAATTTCTATAGAAACGTAAGGAGGGAAATTTTATCTATAGCTGTTTAGATAATGCCGCCTATTATAATAGTAATGTAATAAAATTATGTACAAACTGTATTATTTAGCGGTTTATATTATGTTTGTGCAGTTGTATTTGTCTATATATCGATAGACAGACATAATGTAACCGTCATTTCTTAAAGAGGCAAAACTTTCCAATGACATTTTGAATGAACAATGACAAAATTTTTTTCCATTTATTTGTCTCAGGTAGTCGGCAAAAGAATTCTAGTCCGCCAACCTGAACCAAATATCTTAGTACTTCGGACTAAAATTCTATCGAACCCTTAAAATTTCCCGTATGGCACTAATCTGTATTTTTTTCAACATTCAAATTAGTCTCTGGATACAGACAACGATGTTTCAACTTGCCTCATGTGATCTAGAATGACGTGTTACTGAATTTAATCTTATATTGGACATTATTCTATAAACTATAAGTAACGACTTTTTGATTGGCTGATAACGTCACCGATGCCCCTGGATAAATCACAATATACCATGGTCTAAAAATAGACCGGGATTACCACACTAACTTTTTGAAAATGGCGACGTTATTTATTGTGAATCAAATATGAAAGAGTAGAATAAAACAGTTATGGACTTTTCACTCTGTATATATCATGTGATATTGACTTACTAAGAAAACATTGACCTCGGCTTCGCCTCGGTCAATATTTCACAGTAAGTCAATATCACATCATATACACTGAGTTAAAGGACCATTATTGTATAATAGTTTTTAACAGGGAAGAAGTATTCAAAAATTTTACCAAATGTAGTATTTTGCTCGTATAATCATATATTCAACTTTTCATATTCAATTTTATTGTCTTTGGGAGCACAAAAATTGCAACAAAAATCTGATAATCAAATCCACAGGGATTTACATGTATCAAGCCTCCCTGTTACTCTATTTACTATAGGGCACATGTATCCAAGTTCGATCAATTTCGGTTGGTCGTTTCTTCAGACGCATTTGAAAATCTGTTTACAAAATTTTCTCAAATGTCTAAAACCTGGGTCCTGTAGCATCATATCCAAGCCACTTGCTACGTCTTTTGGTATACTTAGGTCAAACTTTTCACAATTTTTGGTCATATTACATTGTTTAGACCGAGGATCACTGACGAGGGTTAAATATCGGAAACGTGCATGTTTAGTCCATGCTGCAAATTTATCTGCTCTAAAATGATGCTAATGAATTTGAAGACGTTAAACATTATGGATAACCAATAGAAATTATAGCGACCGAGAAGCGTGACATATCCCTGTGATAAAATCTCACGGTGTGAAGGGTTCTCTTTTCATTGTGGCGGTCAATTCAAATATATATGTATATCCAATTCATCCTCAAAAACAATTGAATTAAAAAAATCAAATTCAAGGAATTGTGGTCCCCCGCTTTTGGGTGTTTGTCTTTGAAGAAATGCTTACAGACATAGCAAATAGTTGATAATATATCTCATATATTATCAACATTCTAAACATGAAAGATTAACTCCAAGAAAAGGTCAAAAGGTCCAAACTTTTGTTTTGTTTCCAAGGGACATGGCTTATGAAAAGGTATGCACATGTGAAATATTTAAGACTTATGAATTAAATTACCATCAAAAACTTATGGTCGAGGTTGAAGCTTTTAAATGTGGGTCAATCTCCATGGACAAGGTCACAAGGTCAGAATGTTGTTACCAACAGAAAGCTCTCATCACAAGGAATACACATGTGAAATGTGAAAGCCCTATCACTTTCCATTGAAAAGTAATGGACAAGGTTATAGTTTTTTGAAAAGTAGGTCGAGCTCAAAGGTCAAGGTCACAAGGTCAAAAATTTTGGTATCAATGGAAAAGTCTTGTCACAAGGAATACACATGTGAAAAATCAAAGCCCTATCACTTTCCATTCAAAAGTTATGGTCAAGGTTAAAGTTTATAATAAGTAGGTCAAAGTCCAAGGTCAAGGTCTCAGGTCAAAAATTTTGGTATCCATGGAAAGGTCTTGTCACAAGGAATACACATGTGAAATATCAAAGCCCTATCACTTTCCATTCAAAAGTTATGGTCAAGGTTTAAGGTTTTAATAAGTAGGTCAAAGTCCAAGGTCAAGGTCACAAGGTAAAAAAATTTGGTATCCATGGAAAGGTCTTGTCACAAGGAATACACATGTGAAAAATCAAAGCCCTATCACTTTCCATTCAAAAGTTATGGTCAAGGTTAAAGTTTTTAATAAGTAGGTCAAAGTCCAAGGTCAAGGTCACAAGGTCAAAAATTTTGGTATCCATGGAAAGGTCTTGTCACAAGGCATACACATGTGAAATATCAAAGCCCTATCACTTACCATTCAAAAGTTATGCACAAGGTTAAAGTTTTTGTGACTGACGGACAGACGGACGGACGGACAGACGAACCGGTTTTAATGTCCCCGCGCTTTCGCGAAAGCGGGGGACAAAAATTAGTCAAAGCGACACTATGAGAACTCACATGTGGAACACATTAGAAATTATACATATGAAATGAAAGATAGAAAATACGATTAAATGTATCTTCAAATTGTAGAAGAAAGCTGACAATTGGTGACTGGCTACATGCTTGTTACTATAAATAAAAGACAATGTCTAAGCAACACTTTTGAAGATTAAAGTCGTATACCCTTTATTCCAGTATTTGTTTCATTTCATCATTTAAGTCTTATCAGGTAGATAAACATACACAATGTTCAATTGTACCCGGTATATAAACACATCATCTGTGTATGCAATCAGTTGACAATGTTTATAAAAATACTCATGTCGTAGAAAGTTAGCAGATCGCATGATGCTTTAATTCAACTTTTTAGTCTTCAATCTAGAAAGGTTTAAGAGTCTGTTTACTGCCTATAGAATATTCTTCGAAAATCTACCCTTATTTACAATAAATTTGTATAATAATGTATCTCATTTTATTATCTATGGTTTTGCGCATGCATAATTTTTGGGTCTTCCATTTTCTTAGTAGATATTGTGAACCAGAAATATTAACAAGAAAGGAGGGGATCTTCAACAACACCTAGTTGCAGCACCAACAGTGAACCCCAAAAACACCCACTATAAAAACAAAAATGACGACACGCACACAAAAAGACGCAATGCTACAAGGAACGCCAAACCGAAGAGAAATAAATGACAACAACTAAACCAACGAGAGGCAATCGCTGTCGACTTAGGATGGCCATCTGCCATGTCAGTTGTGGACTGTGTGGTTATCCTTGATCACGTGCGCACAGCCCTTCCACTTTTCCGATAACACAGAAGTCCCGAAGAACGCACAATTGTGGTATATAATAACCTCGTCACTGTAAGATGAACATACAAACAGACAGCATGACGCAGGGGCCAAAAACACAAATTGATATGAAAAACTGAAGGCAGTCCGTGTTCTGCCAGCTGTAGCGAGCTCATGCATATGATCACCCGAGGAGTCCGACTGACATTCAGAGAGGACAGGTGGTCGCGGCCCTGTCTTCTCTAAAAAGGTTTGGACAGGGCCCGTCAGGGAGTCACGTCGTCTAAGTCAGTCAGAGTGCAGTTCTTGGGAATGCGCTGGTTGGTCCAATACTAAGCCAAGGGTGCATTTGATGACAAAAGGATTATATCCAAGGTATAAGAGGCGTAACAAGAATTCGTCTTTACATTTTGATAATTCCCCGCGAGGGGTTTGACAGTAAGAGTTTTGAATATTGTTCCCTGAAATTGTCGCCATAGCACTTTCTACATAGACAGAGCCTCCGACAGTTCATGTATTTATCATATTGTTTTCATTTTTGTGCGTGAACATCGACGGCGGGTGCGGCTAGCCAACAGGGGATGTTTACTCCTATCGACACCTGGTTTCACCCCCTAGCTTTCTAGGGGTCCGTCGATGCTCAATTTGGTGCTCTATTGCCAGTGCTGTTGAGATTATCGTCAGGATCTTTTTTTACTCTTTTGAATGTTTTCCCTGACATGGTCGCCATAGCACTTTCTATCTAGAAAGAACGTCAGACAGTGCATGCTTTGTAGATATTTTTCATTTTTGTGCGTGAACATCGACGAAGGGTGCTGCTACCCAAAAAGGGGATACTTACTCCTCCTGGGCACCTGGTCCCACCTCTTGCTTGCTAGGGGTCCGTCGATGCTCAATTTGGTGCTCCATTGTGAGTTCTGTTGAGGTTGTCATCAAAATATTCTTTATCTCATTCGTGTCACACGTATGCCTTTTGCCGTTTGGAGCTCGTAGAAAAGTTACCCGCGAGGGCTTTGACAGTAAGTGTTTTGAATGTTTTTTCCCTGACATGGTCGCCATAGCACTTTCTATATAGAAATTACCTCAGGCAGTGCATGCTTTGTAGATATTTGTCATTTTCGTGCGTGAACATCGACGGTGGGTGCGGGTAGCAAAACAGGGAATGCTTACTCCTCCCGGGCACTGGCCTACCTCTACCTTGCTAGGGATCCTTCGATGCTCAATTTGGTGCACTATTGATAGTTCTGTCGTCAGGATTTTCTTCATTAAATCTGACGTAAATAGTGTCCAATGCTTTCAATTTCGTAGTACATGCATGTCCTTTTAGGAGTTGGCATTGCAACGTTGGAGATAGTTCCATTTTATTGAGATGACGTGGTTCTTGAAAGCCTCGCCTATTTTAAATGCTTATGCGCATCAAACGAGGGGATCTCCAACAACATATGTATGTGCATGTCATAAGCATACAGAGATGACTTGATTTTTTTTAAATATGTTGTGGATATATTTCAAATAGACATTTTTCATGTTCGCGGACTTCGCACTTCGGACACTGCACTTGGAAGGGACTATGTCACAAAAGTAAACTGTTGATGTTTTCCCAATAAACCTAAAATACTTTGTGTGGGAATTTATTTATTTACATGTGTTAATATACATATTTAAAGCTCTCAAATGAGTTAAAGAAGATCCTGACGATAATCTCAACAGCACTCACAACAGAGCACCAAACTGAGCATCGACGGACCCCTAGCAAGCCAGAGGTGGGAAAAGGCGCCCGGGAGGAGTAAGCATCCCCTGTTGACTAGCTGCACCAGCCGTCGATGATCATGTACGAAAATGAAAACATATGAAAAATATGAACTGCATTGTCTAAGGGCATTTCTATGTAGAAAGTGCTATGGCGACCATGTCAGGGAAAGTCTTCAAAACACTTACTGTCAAACCCCTCGCGGGGAACTCTTTTACGATCTCCACACGGCAAAGGGCATAAGTGTGACACAAATGACTTAAAGAAGATCCTGACGATAATCTCAACAGCACTCACAACAGAGCACCAAATTGAGCATCGACGGACCCCTAGTAAGCCAGAGGTGGGACCAGGTGCCCGGGAGAAGTAAGCATCCTCTGTTGGCTAGCCGCACCTACCGTCGATGATCATGCACGAAAATGAAAAACATGAACTGCATTGTCTGAGGCCATTTCTATGGAGAAAGTTCTCTGGCTACCATGTCAGGGAAAGTATTCAAAACACTTACTGTCAAACCCCTCGAGGGGAACTTTTTTACGAGCTCCACACGGCAAAGGACATAAGTGTGACACAAATGAGTTAAAGAAGATCCTGAAGATAATCTCAACAGCACTCAGTGTCGTTTTGTCTATTCTGCGTTAAGATTTTACTTTTCTTATTGCACCTAATTACTTTAATATGACCCCTAAAGTCCAAAGTCTGGAGTGCGAAGTCCGAAGTACGTCAACTTGAAAAATGTCCAATATTGAATAAAAACACATTTGAAGGGAAAAATAAAGTTACAGACTTTCCACTTATAATATAAAGACACTTTTTTTATCAAATATCAAATTGCGGTCCGTTTTTCTTTTTCTCGGGTATGAAAGAAACAGAAAATACCTAGAGCTGAATCTCAACGACAACCTATCATTTATGTAAGTAAGGGTTCCAGGATAAGAGTGAGGGAAATTGAACAACGAATTTTTTTTTTTTTTGTTGGAACCTTGAAATAAATATTTTGTTCATTGCTCTTGAAAATTTCTCTTCTCCAAATTTCTTTGAATTTCTAAAACGAGGTTCCTGTAGCATCATATTCCACCCATCCTGCTACTTCTTTTGGTACAGGTTTTGGACAAATAACTTTCACACTCTTTGGCTATATTATATTGATTAGATTGAGGATCACTGACGAGCCCAGACGTGCATGTCTGGTCCATGCTGAAATTTATCTTTTCTTAAATGATGCTACTGAATTTGAAGACGTTTAACATTCCACCACTTGGTCAGTGTCACTGCTGGTGGACCAGGAGTCCACGAGGCCACATGTAGCCAAGTTCGACTAAGTTCGGTTGACCGTTTCTTCAAGACCTCTGGGTAATCGGAAAAGTGGGAGGGTTGTGCGCACGTAATCCAGGATAACCACACATTCTGCTATTTCCGTGGCAGATGGCCGTCCTAAGTCGGCACCGGTTGCCCATTGGCCTCGTTGGTTTATGTGTACTCCTTTGTGTTTGATGTTTCTGTGTTGTGCGTTGACGTTCCTTGTCCCTTATGCGTCTCTTTCCGTGCTTGTCTGCTTTGTGTTTTTGCATTGGTTGTTTTTGGGGTTTTGCTGTGGGTGCTACAACCGGGTGTTGTTGGAGATCCCCTACTTTGTTTTCAACGCATTTAAAAACCTCTATCAAAATTCATGGTCCATGCTGAAATTTATCTGTTTTAAATGATGCTATTGAATTTGAATAAGTTTAACATTCTGAAAGAGCTGACTTAAACCCTTTATCCCATTCGATATATTGAAAAATCTCACAATTTTACAAGAGAATATCGGGTCAGTGTGCTCGAATGGGATAAGCCGCGATCTATTTTTAGAAATCGACTATGCATTGCTTTTCAGTTATCTGTGGATTTATCGCCTCCTCTTTCGAATGAGTTAAAGAAGATCCTGACGACAATCTCAACAGCACTCACAATAGAGCAGAAAATTAAACATCGACGGACCCCTAGCAAGCCAGAATCCAATTTTTCAACCTGGCTGTATGACTATATTCCTTAACTTCTGAAAGCTTTCAGGATACATTTTAGTGACGACTTTTTATATCTTAGTAAAATTTCACTAGTAGCTAAAACGTAAAATGCCTTAATTCAAGAATAAAGACAGACAAGTACGAGTACCTGCTATACCTAAGACATTTTCTATTGTGACGTAATGCTGCTATTACGTAAATGCCAAACCGAGAACAGTCCTCGGCGAATCCCATTACCATTAAATTTAGGGGTTCAAGTCCAGGGTATATGGGAACAATGGAGCATTGCACGGACCCTAGAAGCCACCTCCCCTCCCTCAAAATGACCAAAAATAGCCAATCACAGTAATTGTGACAATACTCTTAGTTCTTATTTCCGGGAGGGTTGTTACTGAATTATTTTCATTCTATGACGTTCTAAACGTCATAAGTGCATCACATGATAAATCCTTGGAATTCCATTGGTTGAGCACGCGGGGACTATAAGAGAATAGTGCCCGGCGACCGTGCACTATTGCTTTTTGCTTTACAGAGTTACGTCGCTTTGAGAGTAACGCTATAGGTGGCGCTACTAATTAGTGTAAACAGACGACAGCGATGGCCGCTTCACGATTTGGCAGCGAGAATGTTGACGATTTTGTTCAAAATCAGTCGAGTAAAAAGACAATGCAATCCACTGAGTTTGCAGTTAAGATTCTGAGGGACCTTTGTGCGCACAAAAACCTGAATACAGATTTTGAGAATCATGAAATCGCTGAATTATCAAACCTATTAAAGGACTTCTATGTGAACGTTCGAAATCAGGCCGGAGAAATATATTTCAAAAAGTGCGTTGTGTGCCACTCGACAAGGAGTAGGGCGTTTTCTGAATGAACCTCCCCATGAAAGGAGTTTTGACATTATAAATGATCTTCAATTTAAAACTGCAAATAATGCGTTCAACCGTATGTTAAAAAAGTGCAGAGAAGAGGGAAATGGTCATGTTACACACAAGAAATCCATTCCTGAAGGTAATGATATTTCTGTACAGATGTAAATAGATATTTTTAATTTTTTTCTTTCTTTGACTATTGCCTGTATCGATATTTGCACAACTTAATTTATACTGTTGTATCGATATATTTTGTGTACATTTGACATGTTTGTATCAACATGCACACTCATTTCTTGTTTTACAGGAGATCTTCAACGACTGTTAGAATATCCCCGAGCCATAAACCCAGAATTTCCATCAGGACTGCTGAACAAAGTTTTGTTTGAAATGACAAATATGGATAATGACCATATCCCTGTATACAGCACAAAATCGATAATTCAGAAAATCAGAAACCGAAGGCATACAAAATCAAGATATAACAGGAACCAAAGCAAACAAACAAAAACCTCCACCATATGAAAAGAAGCGAACTCCCGATATGGGAGTGAAATTTTATTCTACTTCTGTCGACGAGGAAGAGAAAACCTCCGAGATCTAAGGGCATGTGATTTCGAAATATGACGAGTCGGGAAGAAAATATGTTATGACAAAAAACTAGTGAGAAAACAAAAAAAATCACACTGGCGTCACAAATGAAAATGAAGGTAATGGTGCTAGGATGTATGAAACCGGCACAAAAATGTGTCCTGTGGAAGGTTTTGAATTGTACATGAAAAAGCGTAACTCATATCCGACTGCGATGCTCTGTTACAATTTCCCAGAGGCTCCTATTTTCAAGAGGATGACTGTTGATACGAGAATCGTCCGTTAGGAAATAATTCGATCGGCCAATTCATGGAAGCTGAATTATCTGATATATACGAATCATTGTATTCGGACAACAACAATAATAAAGCTGAATGATGTAGGATTCAAAGACCGAGACATTATATCAGTATCTGGACACAGAAATGAGAAATCTCAGGCAAGTTATGTTTCCGACACAAAACCAGATATTAAAAGAAAAATGTCCGATGTATTGAGAAGTATTACAAATAATAGTAATGCTCTTGTTCCCTACACCAATACTAGTAAAAGACCACAAACTATTGCAAATACATGTAAACCATCTGCATGTACCCTTGACACTTTGTACACAAGTACATGCACTTATAATCTTCAAAGTTCAAATAACTTTTCTATGGTCGATTTCCTAGAAAACAATGATAGCGACACAAACTTATTGGACACAGACTTACTGGATGTTTGATCAGATATTGAAAGGACTGTGTCTTTGACGGTATCCGCAGTACAGACTGAAACCATGGAGGTAGTGACACAGTCTAACACAAGTATGACTGTACAAAATTTTAACTTTAGTAACTGTGTTGTAAATATTTACAACAAATAAATCACTCCATAATATTAACTGACTAGTATGTAGATTATTTTCAGTGCTAAGGCCTGTTGATAGCACATGAGTTTACCTTTTAATTTGATTTGTATTTAATAAATATTCAAATGCATGTAATTTTAATACCATGTTACAACATTTACATTATTGCTTTTACTGTGAACATTCAAAAGAAATGTTTGATAGTATTGTTCAAAGTTTAAAATGTTACAGAAATGAAAATAAACATTGTATTTGCTTCAATTTCTCTATGATATTAAAGTTGATAACCAATATATCAGTTCAAAGGTCATTTGGTAAAATAGCACTTGGATAAAGCATTGCATACTGTCAAGGTCATGCAACTCACTTTAATCCCTGTCTGTGTGCATAATTTCAAATTGACATTTTCTGTTAAATACAACAAAGACTTCAGATATCTATCATAACTCAGGATGTCAGTGTCAAAAGGTCTATAAACACATGTTTGCGTGTATGGTACATCAGACTGAGTGTAAAATCTCAATAGCTCAGTCTGTCCTTTTAAAATTGCTATCGAGGTCATGTGATACACTGAACCTATTAATGCCCGTTTGTGTGGGTACTATTCTCTCATAGTGTTGCGTTTGGAGGTTAAATAGTGCCCTCGCTAACGCTCGGGCACTATTCCTTCCAAAAGCAACACTATGAGAGAATAGTACCCACACGAACGGGCATTAATAGCTAAATGGCGAAGGAGGTAAAGGCACATCACGAAAGCCGAGTCTTATATTTCATATTAATCATAAAAGTACTGGATTGCTCATTAAACAAAATTTGAAACACTTAAGCAAAATCAGCGTTATATTTATGTACTTTCCTCCCCAAAACTCAGTTCATATAATACATACATGTAATGCGAATAAATATGTGTACACAAACCGTCTCCATCGAAAACCTCCACACAACAACAATTGGCGCCATGTTTTCACGCCCCAATTTAGGGTATTTAAAATATGCCTTTTCTATCATGCATGAGGTGTGCATTATAGTGGGTATAAAGAGGCATTCAGTTCTGACCGCAATGTGCCTGCGCGCGCATTCGACCGCCAGGTAATTTTGTGTGTTTGAAATGCTGATCAAGAAGGTAACGAGTAGGTACACTCAATTATTGTCTTACTGTAGACATTTTTCACCGTGACGAACTTCGCACTTCGTACTTCGAACTTCGCACTTTAATTTATTAAATGGGTTGCCAAAAAAAAAAAACCGCGCCAGTCGCACAGGAAGTCCAATATATCAATTCCATTGAGTATACCAATCAAGGTGTAGATGACTTCGCTGATGAGTTTATACCAGAATGGCAGCTACTCCACTGATTCTTCAATGTTCGAAGTACGAAGTTCGAAGTGCAAAGTTCCTCACGATGAAAAATGTCTAATATCTACACTTTACACTTCTTTTGCAGTGTGAAAACACGTTCCTTTGATTGAATGAATAACTTTGTATCCAGCTCTGTCGCCTAAACGAAGCTTAGACTTGGTCTTTTTTCAATTCGACAGCATATATTACTTTGAACTTTTCTAAACTTGTTAAATCATCCTTATATATCATTTTTTTTCAAATTGAAGGAGGTTAACATCCTAGCACCATCCATCCAATGATCTTTTGGTCCTAGTTTTTATTTAATTATGCTGTTGAATTACTCCTATAAGGAACATACAGATTTTTACTGTTTTAAAACATGATGAAAACTCAGAATGGTTCTTATTGGACACTTTTAATTGATAATTGCAATACTTGAATTAGGAATCATATGGTTTGCATTCTATGAGTCTATTCATTATATATGCAGAAATTATGACAACGGATATATATTGTACATCATTAGTACACGTTTAAGGACGACTTTTCAG